>JAWNOY010000443.1:0-238531 GCA_035045545.1 Drosophila gaucha
TTGGGTATTTGTCCGCAATGGTCCGTTCGTTTAGCTTCCTAAATTGATAACTAGGCGTTTTCTTTTTGTTGCCATTTTTGTCACGACCTTTTTTAGCGACAACCCATGTCGGGTTGTTGTACGGCGACTTTGATGGCCTGATAATGCCATTTCGCATCAGTTCCTTGATTTTATTTTTCTCAAAATCTGCAACTCCCATAGGGTGTTTTGAAAAGACTGGCTCATTGTCTACTGTTCGTATTGTGGACACTATAGAAGTATTGAACCGCAGTGTCTCGTTAGAAGCTGAAAATGCCTTTACTTTGTTTAGGATCATGTTACTAAACTTGTCCTTTATGGACTCTGGCACGACAGTATCATCGACATTTGTGAAATTTACATTGTCGCAAGATGGTGATTTTCAGTCCCATAGTTGACTGTGCCATCTTCAGCGTTGAAAGTTGCTCATATCTGCGTTAGCAAGTCGAAGCCTATGATGCCGTCGAACGGAGTCAGGGAGTCTATTAGGAAAAATGATGCTGTTACACCAAAAACCTGAATTAAACATTTCTTAATGATGTTGTTAGAACCATTAATGGAACTAACACTGAAAGGGTTGCTGACAGGTCTCACGTATTTTAGCCCCGATAAGGTCTAATACAGTTTTTGGCCGACCCCGAGTCAATTAGAATTCCTACATTTTTCCCTGCCTGGAGAGTTCACTAATAAATTGATCGAGTCATCCCCAGCAGCAGAATCGGAGTCGTCATCGATCTCGGCAACCTCCTTGGAGGCTGTTTTGATATAGCCATGGTCATTATTGTCGGGGGTATGTTGCACAGTGTTGTGCACCCGCTGACGTCTTTGCCCTGACACGCGTTCAGATGACGTGGCTGCGAATGTACTTCGCTCGATGCTAGCCTCTGCCTCTCTGGACAAAGCTAGAGCAGAGGGCAGGTCTTTCGGCTGCTCAGGAAACACCACTGATCTCAGTGTCTTCTTCAGACCTGAGACTTACGAATGCAGTGCATTGTTCCTAACCTCCTCATTTAGCATTCTTGCTCTATCCTGATCGTGGGTCATTACTACCTTGTTCTTGACCAGAGTCATAATACTCCATCAACGTAAAGTCGGCCTGTCGGACCATCTGTAGTTGTTGACGCAAGAGTCTTAGTGAAGTCCTATCAGCATACGTACAGTCTAATCTAGCAATTATCGAATCAAAATTTAGAACTGTGTTATAAGAAGATAACAAGGCTCTTGCTGTGCCATTAACTCTGTTTCTTATTATATTAACAGCTTGGTAGTGGGCGTTGCTGCCTATGTAGGATCTGAAGAGTTCGTACACATCTACAGCGGATTGTCTCCAGTAGACATATTCGTCATGAGCGTTTGTATCTGATTTGGGTCCATGTCTGTTGTGACTTCAAAACTGGCCTCTGACTTTGAGTCCCACACTTCGTTAGTAATATATTCTCTTTTTATTTCCCTATAGAACCCAGGGAAGCTCATTAACTTGTACCCCTAACCTATATGTTTGACACTTTATTCACAGGGTTTCGCTATGGCAGATGCTAATCGGCATGGGTAGAATTTGACAATACTGAGATTTGACAAGATAATTTTCGCAACTTGCTTCACTCAATTCTTTCTTTGTTTTTTTACCTAAAGTCATTTAGTTAAACAAACCACGTACATGTTATTTGCAGGGCCTGCTTATCCTAACTGTTGTTAAGGTCGCGGGTTCCATCCGCTGTTGGGTGCCAAATAATTAAATTTATGTCTGTCCAATGATGAGTTGTAGAGACGTTAGCCAGTCCCACGATGCTTGATGCTGGCGGGTGGTTGTGGAGATCCGATAGCGGTATCCAGTTGCTTCATCTTTAGCTGATATAATATATTTGACACAAGTACTTCAGCTTTAGCTGATACTATATATCTTTGAAACAATAATAATACGAATTGTAATTGGAGTAATATATATTGAACCGGCGTTTGCTTCGGTTACTCAAACAGTACTGACTTCCGCTCTCACAACGAGTAAGCTATTCTAAACATACAATTGTCAAAGCTTAAACTACCAACCATAGTTGACTCAGCATAAGTTACAATGTTATAGTCGGCAAGCTGACTTCAACATAAGCGATAACGCTGCTCTTGCGACATATTCAAGGGATCAGGTTACCGCCGCTGACCATTACGATCAGGGCGCTGAACTGAGGCATTCGCCGCGTCAGCACCATGCTCACAATTGTTAGCCAATAATTGCATAAATATAATACAAAGTCTTAAGCTGCTATGTGTGGGGAAACTCGTTAACTTACATACTTAGAGTTGGGCTTAGGCTACCAATTGATTGTATGCGTCAAAGTGCTTACGCTGCAGATCTCACGATTACGGCATTTATGTATAGTCGTGTTATGTAAACACAGCGACAAAGTGCCACTATGTTTATGAGTGTAATATATAAGTAATGTGTACACTACAATACGAATGGCATATGATTATATCATATACAACATACTACACGACCCTTTTAAAAAAAATAGCGTAAATATAAGTATGAAGTTATTTATAATATGTATATATATTGTTAGTTGATATATATTAATTATTTCGCAAATTATTAAATAAATATATAAAAGAAAAATAATTTTATTTAAAAATAAAATATTGTTGGGCTCAACACCAGCACCAAAGATGAGCGGTCAGCTTTAAGAGAGCAGAACAATTGAAAGAGCAGCTGTTCATGTGGCTGCTGCTCTCTCTTAAGCTAATGGCTGCCTTTCATGCTCCCCTCTTTCAGTCCTAATTCGCACTCTCAGTGCAGCCGCATTGCTAAGCCGGCATATAATTATAGTGTATAAATTGATCTGTGGCGGACAGCACGATATTTGGTCGCTTGCTCGAATTTGTTTAATAACTTGAAGTCTTTTAATTATTCTTTAGCGGACAGCACGACATTTGGTCGCTTGCTCGGAATTGTTAACTAACTATTCTTGGCTAGTCGAACGACATTCGGTCGCTTGCATACAGTGTTTAGTAATAGCAATTGTTATCTTGGCTGATCGCACGACACTTTGGTCTTGCTCATTGGCTTAGCATTTGGTGACCCCGACGTGATCTTTGCAATTTATATATATATATAAAATTAATATATATCTTAAATTGCATAAACTAACATATATACTTACTTATCAGAGATCTGCAACAAGTTCCACCGGCACTTAAGGTGCACCGAGTAAACATAGGCTGATTTTGACACCCTGGTGTTTTTGACCACCGGACAATTGAGTATAATCAAACGCCTTACAATGATGAATGAGTGTTTGGGCACACAAGCAAAAATGTGAGTAGGTAGTTTTTTGCATATGTGCGTATGGCATTTCTCGACGCGCCAGCTTCAGAAGAAGGGTGGGAGATCCAAAAATTTAAAAAAAAATGTATTGGGTGTCTTGGTTTCTTATGTGCAAGCTTTTAGTTGAGTTGTCTTTTTAGTACCTGGTACTGCTAAACCGACGCTTGGAATACGGAATGGGGAAAAATAATACAAAACATATTGAACTTAAGAAATAATAATTCATTTATTCATTTCATAATATCTAGCAAGCTTAACAAAAGTTTTTAAAATAAAATTCTTCTTTCTTCAGTACTTTATATACAGCCGAACTTGAGACATTTCCACACAAGCACCATGGTGTTTACAAAACACCCGGGTGGTACATGACTGGTACATTTTGTCTACTTATATTTATTGCGCATTGCCTTTTTAATCACTTGCGCTTATTCGTACATTCATTTTGAGTGTAAGTTCGACCGGAACGCTTCGCCTAAAAATGCTTGGGTACATGAAACAAAAAACAGTACATTTTATGATTGAGATCATAATATTGTAGGCACCCGCAGCATACATAAAAATTGTTATAATTGTGCGTATGTGCCTTGTTAAGCCGGTGGTGAGTGGCACCGCGACACAAATTTCAATGGCTGTGAGTAGGGTGGCAAAAAGAGACACACTTCCAGTTCTCTGATACATATGTAATTAGATACATACATACATATGTATTTATACATGAACATAAGCCGTGATTGCTTAGGCTGTACAGTTTCGTTCGCCGTTACGCTATCAGTTCGCTCTCTTTATCACTTTCGCAATACAGTGGCGCGGGTAAAGCAACGACCAGTGCGTGTTAAACTATCAGGTGCAATATATAAAGTGAATTTTGTGACAATTTTAGTTATTAAAATAAATTGAACGGACGTAAACAATATTGAATAACCTAAAGTGACCAATGCCATATTAAGGCACTGTTGTTCAGCGAGTGCGCGCACATTCAAATATTTATATATATGCATATGCATTTACAGTGATCTGAACAATTTGGTGTAACTTTCGTTTGCGCTTTTTCGGTTTCCATTCTTTCTCGTCTCGTTTGCAATATAGTGGCGTCTGATCAACAGTCCGCACGTTCTTTCTCAAATACAAAGTGTTGCCGTTACAGGCATTTGCATATGCACACCTACTTAAGTTGCAAAGAAACGGTATCACGCGATCTCTATCGGTAATTCGCTTGTGCGTTCCATCTTTTCGCGACATGGCAACTAAAGACAGTACAGTTGCGCCAGATGACCGACTGACATTTTACAAATGAAAAGTGAAATCGGTATACGAATGCTTAAAGTCTCTGCAACAAAATGGATTCTGACTCGTTGGCCGAACAAAGTGAGAGCGACTTGGCGGTGGTTTTGGATCACATTAAATCGTTCGATGAGACCCTTGACGGCCTAGAAGAGCTAGATGTGGGCGAAATGAATAGTGATCTGCGCACGAACTTTGATGACTTGATTATGTCTGTTCAATCATCAGTTCTGTCAGAAATGAAAGCCCGAGAAACTCAAGTGCCATTTAGCTCACACTCAATCAATCAAAGCTGCGTCCAGTTCCAGCACTGCCACCACTATAACTGCCTACGTTCAGTAGCGGATATGGAAAGTGGGACTCGTTTTATTCAATGTTTGCAACGATCATTGATAGACATCCCGACCTCAACAGCATAAAGAAGCTACAGCACTTACGATCCTGTTTAGATGGTGCAGCGTTGGACACAATTCAGTCATTGGAAATCTCACACGACAACTATACCAAGGCTATACAATTATTGAAAAAACGATTTGATAACCAACGTTTAACATTTCAGGCACACAGTTGAGATCTTGGGGCTGCGGAAGGTAGGAAATGGATCTATCAGCCAGTTCCGAGAGCTTTCCTAGAAATTTAATGTGCATATTCGTGCGCTCGGCAGCCTAGGCAGCACCGAGCAGATAGCGAGCGCTTTGATAGCTCAAGTGCTGCTGCAAAGGCTCGATATGGCATCGCAAGCTAAGTGGGAGGAGCAATAGGATAGGTCAGAGATGTCAGACCATATACCGACACATGAAGAAGTCTCAATTCAATTCTGAGGGTATGCTCCTGGCCACCGCAGTGGTTCTGGTCAGGAATTCTTCTGGCACCTTCGATCCATGTCATGCCCTTTTGGATTCCGGTTCTCAGCTGCATCTCGTTACTGCCAGATTTGGCATCCAACTGCAACTAAAAAGGACAAGATCCTCTTTAATTGTCTTGGCGACAGCAGGATTTCTACTCACGGACACACTGTTCTCCTCAGTCTAAGGGTTCATGCTTCTGATTTTGCAACCAATATCACTACCATGGTAGCGTCCAGCATAACTGGCAGACAGCCAAGCGTCAATCTGGACACACAATTAATTCTTAACATACCATCCAGCATTCTACAAGTCACAGCAGATAGACTTGCTCATTGGATCCAGCTTGTTTTATGAGCTGCTATGCGTGGGTCAAATCAAACTGATGCCGGGATTACCACTAATTCAAAAGACGCGGTTTGGTTGGGTTGTCGCTGGAGCCGACGACAGACGACAGAATGCTGTTCTTCTAATATCAAATGTGACTTCAGAGCCGGATCCGGAGTCTGGCTATGAAGATGAACTTACTCGTCTCGTGCGAAGATTCTGGGAGGCCAACAAGGAAGAATTGGACTGCGAGACACACTTTGTAAAGAACGTCAATCGGCTACCCTCTGGGCCATACTCGGTTCGCTTGCCTGTCAAGGCCAATTGTGAGCTGCTGGGAGAATCGTCTCAACAGGCACGGCGCAGATTTTGTCATTTGGAACGCAAGATCTGCGGTGGCAGTACTCGGCATTCATCAAGGAGCTTCAAACTAAGAGCAAGGTGCAGCCAACTAGCTGCTTTGCCTTCCTGTCTCCATTTTATGATAAAAATAGTTTGTAGTTTGTAGACGGTCGTCTCAAAAACTCTTCGTTGGATTTTGATAGCCACCATCCAATCATCTTGCCCAGGAAGCATCCGGTTACGCGTGGCATCATCACGCATTTCGATCAACGAAACTTGCACGCTGGTCCTCAGGGATGTTCTAACTTTGGTTCGGTCCCAGTACTGGCCAATTGGTGGAAGAAATGTGTTTTGGTACAAGCCTGACGAGCGAAGCAGGTCTCCAGTGAAATGCTACATCTGCATTTTCGTTTGCTTCGCTACGAAGGCAGTCTGGTTGGATCTAGTTATGGACTTGACTACAGCTGCATTTTTGTTGGCTCTCAAGCGATTTATATGTACACGAGAAAAGCCCAGTCAGATTTGGTCTGACAATGGAAATCCAACAAGCTTTGGATCCCTCAATGAGCTTCAGGAGTTAAAGCCTATTCCTGTCAGATGCTCATTAAAGTGCGGTAATGAATTTCTACCTGGCTGACTCTATCGACTGGCGCTTCATCCCTCCAAGGTCCCCCACTTTGGTGGATTATGGGAAGCAGCAGTGAAGACCGCAAAGCATCACTTCTACCGATCTGTTGGACCATCCATCCTGGTATATGACTGCATAACTGCGCACACTGGTCTGCCACATCACTGCTATCATTAATTCAAAGCTTTTAGTTTCAATTTCAGAAAATGGGATGGGCAACGCGTGAGCTATCTTCAGCAGGTCTTCTGGTCAAAAAAGAGAGAGTTCTTAGAGAGAGTGTTGACGTGTTTTTTTTGTGCTCCGCAATTTTTTCATTTATTTTATTCTAAAACTGCATTAAATTTTATTGCTTGTTTATTTATTTTGCTTGATATAACAAGTGCTTGTTTTTGTGCAAAGATTCGTCTGTTGGACTGTGAGTAACTTGTTATCTTGATTTTACTTTTTTACGGCGTCTGTCGCTGCATTTTCGGCAATTTGTTTTGCTTTGATCTCTTTTCGAGTTTGGCGCTTCCCAATTCCCAACTTTACACTTGTTTGTGTGTGTATTGCTTCAAGCAGTGTGATCGTTTTGTTCGTTTTGCTCTGCATACGAAATCCGCTCTTGAGTTTTACTCGCTTTAATCTCTGTGCTTCTTCTTGCATTTGATCTTTTTCTCTCTTTTTGCGCTCTCGTAATTTATATTTTTGCCTTTTGTTTTTGTTTGACCCCTGTTGTCAATAATGTCGTGCTGCAAGAAGTCTTGTACATTTCGCCAAGCTGCTGATTCCGCACAGCCTCAATTTATTAGTGACTTGTGATTTCGAAGCAAGCTGCGGTAGACTTAGCGATTTCAATTTCGACTGTGCTCCAATGGCACAATTGGAGACGCAGTCAATACCTGTCCAATCTCCTTTACTCCCTATTCCAGTTCCTTTGCCTTTGGTTGATCAGCCAGTCATGTCAATGGTTCCACCAAATAATCTCGACGGTACTTCTGTTCCATCGTCTATTGATGGAGCCATTGTGCCTGAATCTTTACCAGGCCCTAGCGAAAAGAGTAATGCTGTGGAACTTCGACTTGGGTCGAGTCGCAAACTCAAGGCTCCAACGAAAGTTGTGTGCTCCACAGCTGAATCTCAGCTATCGCCTGCTGTTCCAACATTAACTGTTGTTGCTCCGCGCAAACAAGTTTTTATTTCTAGACTTTCGGCAGATACGACTGTGGAATCAATATCTGCTTATATTTCAAGCAAATCCTCAGGCACTGTGAATATTTCAAAGTTTAATTTCACGACCCCACGTGAAATTGCTTCTTTCAAAATCAATGTGCCGGTGGAAATGTTTTCAATAATATGTGACCCCAAATTTTGGCCACCTCATATTATTGTTCATGAATTTAAGCCTAAGAATCGAAATCGGCCTTCGCCCGTTTCGCTCAAAACAGTGGTACCAACTTCATCCAATAAAGTACCAAAAAACTAAATCTTGCTCCTAATCATTTCTCTATCATTTATCAAAATGTTAGAGGCACTAGGAGTAAAATTAAGAACCTGTTTCTAAAGAGCTTTTCTTGTCATAATGACATTATAGCCTTTACTGAAACGTGGTTAAATCCTTCAATCTGTAACAGTGAAATTTTTTCAACGAACTTTACTGCTTATAGACGTGATCGTTTGTCCAGGAATGGTGGAGGTGTTCTTATTGCTGTTAACACTTCTTTCCACTCTGAACAGTTTAATTTTATGTCGACCCGTCATGCTGAGATTGTTGGTGTCAAAGTCACTTTGCCAACAGGCTCGTTATATGTGACCTGCTCGTATATTGCCCCTTCTTCTGATATACAAGTTTATATTGATCATCTAAACTGTATTAAAGAAGTCTTCGAATTTGTTCAAGATACTGACCTTTTTATGGTGTTAGGGGATTTCAACATTCCGAATACTACTTGGTCTTTATTTACTGAATCAAATTATCTAACTCCATCAATTCAACATGATTTTTTTGATGGAATGTTTGACCTATCATTGTTTCAAATGAACTCTATATCAAATCATTTGAATCGAATTCTTGATCTTGTATTCATTAATGATAACTCAATTATTGATGTTTCTAGATCTTTTCCATTGTCTGTTCCGGAGGATAGCCACCATCCTACATTAGAGCTAGCTTTGTCCCTTGTAATTCCACATACTTTTTCTTCTTTTTCAAACCCATTATCAATTCGTCGTTGCTATCATAAATGTAATTTTAAATTACTAAATGAGTTAATAAATGCAACTAATTGGTCAATTTTTTATGACTCGGTTGACATTAATTTTGCAACAAGTTTTTTCTATAACACTCTAAACTCTATTTTAGATGTTTGTGTGCCAACCTGTGCTGTTTTGCCCCCCACAAATAAGCCCCCTTGGTCTTCCCGAAGACTCAATAATTTAAGAAATATTAAATCTAAATATTTCAAAAGATTTAAAAAAACGGGTGCGAATGTTGACTGGTCTAAATATATTATAGCAAAGTCAAAATTCCACCTTCTTAACTCTCAATGTTATGAGAATTATTTATTTCGATGCAAAAGTCAATTTGTTCGGGACCCTAAACAATTTTATTCGTTTGTAAACTCGAAGCGTAAAACTTCTTGTTTACCAAACTCATTTTTTCATGGCCTGGATGAAGCTAGCAATGATTCTGATGCATCTGATCTCTTTGCTAATTTCTTCCAATCCACCTATTCGGCTTGTAGTCCCTATAATATGTCATACCCATATTATATTTCTTCAATAAATTGTCCTATTTCTCCTACTGTAAGCCTTGATTCCCTTTTATCTGCCATTGGCAGTTTAAAATCCTCTTTCTCCCC
This sequence comes from Drosophila gaucha, assembly GCA_035045545.1. Lineage (NCBI taxonomy): Eukaryota > Metazoa > Arthropoda > Insecta > Diptera > Drosophilidae > Drosophila > Drosophila gaucha. The sequence continues at coordinate 9,601 of JAWNOY010000443.1, forward strand.
TGGGCCGGACAACATCCCTAGTGGTATTCTTAAAGAGTGCAGTGGTTCCCTTGCGTTTCCATTGCTAAAGCTCTTTAACCTGTCTTTGGAAACAAGTATATTTCCGAATATTTGGAAAGAATCTTATATTATTCCTCTCCACAAAAAAGGTGGCAGGTCTGATATTTCCAATTACAGGGGTATAGCAAAATTATCTGCTATACCAAAACTATTTGAAAAAATAATTACCTCGACTTTGCAACATTTTTGCAAAGCAATGTTATCTCCGACTCAGCATGGATTTGTACAGAGTCGGTCAACTGCAACCAATTTACTTGAGTTTACCTCTTTGATAAATGATGGTTTTGTTGACAAAATGCAAACTGATGTAATTTACACCGACTTCAGTAAAGCATTTGACTCTGTTCATCATGAAATCCTACTTCAAAAGTTAGACCTTATTGGATTTCCTCCCTCACTATTATCCTGGATTTCGTCTTATTTAAAAGATCGTACTCAAAGAGTTTTGCTCAGATCATCCAAATCGAAACTTGTTTATGTTTCGTCGGGTGTACCGCAAGGTAGTCATCTGGGTCCATTACTCTTTACTCTTTTCATTAATGATCTTCCATCTTTAATATCTCACTCTCAGATACTTATGTATGCTGATGATGTGAAGCTTTTCCTGTCTTATGCTGATTCTTCCCATCACCTACATCTGCAACAGGACTTTTAATTCTATGCAGGTGTGGTGTGATGTTAATCAGTTACATTTAAATTGCTCTAAATGTATGGTTATGACCTTTAGTCGTTCAAAACCTCAATTTGTTAACTATTCAATTAACAATACTTCTTTAAAGCGTATTTTTGAAATCAAAGATCTTGGTGTACTCTTTGACTCAAAACTATGTTTTAACAATCATATTTGTACTATTGTAAATGAAGCCAAAGGTGTTTTAGGGTTCATTAAACGTTGGTCAAAAGAGTTTAATGATCCTTTTATAACCAAACTTCTTTACATTTCGCTTGTACGACCAATACTTGAGTACTGCTCTTGTATATGGTCTCCTCAGCATAAGATTAAACAGGATCGTATCGAGTCTGTCCAAAAGCAGTTTTTAATCTTTGCCTTACGAGGTTTGAATTGGGACCCCATTCAACGTTTGCCCTCTTACCACAGTAGACTTCTGCTCCTTGATCTTCCATCATTAATCAACCGTAGAACTTCCCTTGGTGTTATCTTTCTACATAAGTTGATTATTGGTGATATCGACTCCATCTTTCTTTTAGGGCGTCTCAAGTTCTCTGTGCCTGGGAGACCAACCAGGTATTTCCGTCCTTTACATTTATCACAGTGCACAACAGATTACTCTCTGCATAATGCTTTATATGTGCTTTGTCAGAATTATAATCATTTTTATAACGTCTTCTCATCTGAACTCTCTCTTCCTATAATAAAATCCTTGCTTTCAGTTCATCTTCGGGAAATCACTAACAGTACCTAGCTATGAGTAGGGGCATAGCCGGCCGGACTGGCAAAAATTACCCCCATCGTGGTCAGTGATTTCCAAACTGAAATTACTATCTACTTTTTATTTCTATTTACTTACACTACTAAGTTTATTACGTACTAATTTTGTTTAAGTTTCCTAATAACAAAATCTTTAGTCTTATAGATCCCAGTAATATCACTGACTACTTTTAGCTGTGATCTGGGGCATAGCTAGCCGGTCGGGCAAATAAAATTCCCCCAACGTGTCGGTGATATTATTAGGGTATTTGATGTAATCTTATATAGGCTATCTTATTATTAAATAATATTCTTATGTAAATTCATATATTGTTATTTTTTTTGTTACCTTCTGTTGCACACGTATAGTCAACATAAATAAATAAATAAATAAATAAATACTATTCTTGGCTAGTCGCACGACATTTGGTTGCTAATCTCAAATTAGACCTTATCTATATAGGACTAGGTTGTGTCTAATTTATGTCCCTCTTCGTTTTTTAATAGTACAATGTCTCCAATTTCTATGCTTATTTCTGCTGCTTTAGTCTCGCTCTTTTGTGTGCCATTTCTAGTCTAAATTTTATTTCCCTAGCGTAATCGACTATATTGTATAAAGCGTTTATTTTGTCTATCTTATTAAAATCTATGAAGTGTCTTGGTAGTCTACTAAAGACTAGTTCGTATGTATAATAAACATCAATAATAATCAACCTTGGCCCAAATATTGTGTTGAAACAATAAGTGAAATATTGTATCCAAACATCCCAATCGGTTTTGTCTGCAGATATATATGAACTAATGTATTCATTGAATGTTCTATGGCTTCGTTCTATTCTCCCTAATGTATGGTGGTGATAAGCTGTAAATGTGAGATATTTAATCTTCGTGTAATAATCTGATATTATTTGATTTTTATACTCAACTACCGATGTCCGTAATGAACATCTTAATTGGACCGTACTTAGGTACAATTTTCGAATATTACTTTAGCGGCAGTTGTTGCGCTTTTATTGGCAATTGGAATAGATACTAAATTCTTTGTTAGAACGCAGAAAAGTTTAAGTGCCTATTCATTGCCTTCTGAACGTAGTAGTGGACCTACAGTATCTACTATCACTCTGTCAAAAGCATGTATTGGTGTTTCAGCTATTGTCATTGGGCTCTTTATATGTGTTGTGGTTTTTAATGAGAGGCATTTAGGACTTTTATTAATATACTCCTTTATATGACGTGTCATATTTTTCCAATTATATCTTTTTATTTTGGCTAAAGTTTTTGTTATGCCTGTATGACCTCGATGTATGGGGTCGTCATGGTATGTAAAAAATATTGCTTCTTGATCTTTTTCATTTATTATTAGGGTCACCGACTTGAGTACCGCTACTCTTAATAATAATCAATATTTTATAGCCCAAATTTTTGAATGATTCAATTGAAATGAATTCAAAACTCTTTTCGCTTGGTGCAACTTTGAGTTGGCTGATCTCAAGTATACCGGCCTGAATTTCAAGCATTTGGAAGAACTGATCTAGGTCAACGGCTCCATTAGTGTACATATCGCTAACATCAATTCTTACTTTAATTTTTCTTCCGTGTTTAAAAAAACAAGTGTGATTCTTTACATGCAAAGCCACTACTTTTCGTACTTCTTTCTTTACCAATGACTTCATATACGTTAAGCTTAAAAGCAGAGTTTGCGTAGGCAAATCTATTTGTACATTTCCTGAGCAGGAATTTTTCTGTTTTCTTTGATTTCTAGTAGTCACTTTTAGTATTGTTGCTGTGATATTTTACAGATCTTAGATAGTGATGGGTGAAAGTGCATCAGCTACGAAATTGTCTTTTCCCTTTAGATACTCGACTGTAAAGTCGTACTCCTCTTATTCTAGCCGCATGCGTGTCAATTTTGAGCTTGGATTGACCATTTATTTCCATTTGAACCTGGGAGTGACTTCTTGGGATACAAGCGGTTCTACAATATTATCTTTTATTAACTTACCTACATGTTTTTGCATATCATCTAAATGGCTATACGGGATTCTTTAATTTTTTACGTACACCGGTTCATCGTCTTTTAATCTCAATTTTTGTTTTTGGAAGTAATTTGTAGTGATTGATTCGGTTTCTAATCCGAATACATCACTATACTTGGCGCAAATATCGACTAAAGGCGATTTGAATTTTTTTGGAAAATAATGTTCTAGTTGAGCTATGACTGTGTATTTTCTAGAATTTTGACTTGTTTGAATTACTTCGGAATTCGAAAGAGGTTCATATTTTAGGTTATTGATATTGACCAATTGATCGGTACTGGTTGTATTCAGTAAACGGACAAACACATATTATGGGTTGTTGCTACTGTGTTTTCAATATATATACCAGGTATAATTTCCTGATTTGGAGTCAATACATTATCAATTGATGTATTTAATTCTAACATTTGGACAACTTCTGATATTGGTTTTTTTTTTATTTACATTACATAAGAGAATAGTGTACCGTTACTATTTTGGGGCAACTTTATCTAGTCGGAAATTAAATTTTTTTTTTTTTTTTGCAAGCAATGCATCCTAACTTAGGTTTAAACATAATAGGAATTAAACTGAGGAACGCTATTTCATTTGCTTTTCATACACGTTTAGGTCAACACCAGGTCCAGCAGGTCTTGAGGATGGTGACGTCTAAGTCTTCTTCTCGGGAAAGTAGTTCTGCCGGCTGCGACCCTTAGTGTCCTAGCCAGAATGTTCTGATCTTGGTGGTAAAAGAATTGAATTATTACCAAAAATCTAATGTTATTGGAACATTAATCGAATAGCTTAGAATATTTGGTTTGAACTAGTCTGATTATGAACTAGTTCACAATCCAATTTACAGTTGAATTTTTTATGAAATGTATGCCTTTTATTGTAAAATTTGAATTACCAAAATGAAAATTGTCTCGAATAAGATATCTCTCTGTCAATAGCTCAATTTGTATTAGACCATAAAAACATTAACTACAACAAAGTGACTTATAATTCAAAATTATAAAATACAAAGCTAATGAAATAGCTCATTGGCAATATATATATATATATATATATATATTGTATTATCAATCTATTGTATTATCAATCTTGAAAGTTTATTAAATTATCCTTTTCTTATGTCTGTAAAGCAATCTGAGTTTCTATTAGTTATGGAAGTATTTGCACCTGTATCAAGCAACCGTGTCCATTCGACGAAGCCCCGTTATCTTGGCGCCTTCGTATCGCTTCGCAGACGCGAACGACACTTCGGCTAACCGTTAGTTGTTCGCCTGCGTGTGCGACACGGGCCCATTGCTGAATAGCTGCATTCGACAGAGAGCCACTCCTGTGTGTCTATGTCGCATTCGTCGTTGCGGTGTTTATAACAACCGTTTTGGAGTTTTCGCATTCCTGCGTCTGCTGTTAACCGCAATTAGTGTTGTTAAACGTGATCCAGCGATCCTCTGTTGTCATGATCAGCTGTTTTGCGTCACCCCGTTCTGTATAAGAAGAAGGTAAGCGCGGTTCCATATTATTCACTCCCTGTGAAAAATATTACCCCTTTTTATCTTTTTTTTCCTTTCAGCTTCTCCGACAAGCTTCTTTGACCCCGCAGTGAGTACATGAAGTATATTCGTTATCCTGTTTTAATAAATTCTTTCTTTTTTTTTCCCCCTTCCCCTTCCTCTCCTCATACATGTTTGTATACACGGCGGACCGTGCGCAAGAAGCGCACACGGTATCGGCACTCGTCTGCCCACACGATCCGCGCTGTTTGGCCCTGAGGGGTTCTCGTCCGTTGGAGGTGCTCCACCACCTCCCTAGGCCACTCGTCCTCCTCTATTTCTTTCCATGCCCCTGTCGGCCCGGCTTCTGGCCACGACGTCTGCCGCTGTAATGTGGGCCGCACTGGTCCCGGGGCCGTCGGTTCCGACTGCTGCCGTTGCAGCGTCGGGCGGCTTAACAGTGGCAGCTGGATCGGCCTCCATTCCTCTTGCGTCGGCTGCTGTGTCGGCTGCTGTGTCGGCTGCTGCTGCTGCTGCTGCTGCTGTGTCGGCTGTTGCTGCTGCGAGAAACCTGGTGGCCATTTTTCGACCGCCTCTCGCCAACATATAACAACATACAAAGCCATCGCGCACACTCGACCTTTGTCGCCACGCGACAGTCGGTGGCTCCTGTCCCGCCTCTTCTTCTGAGTCCGACGAGATGACGATCACGTCGGACTCCTCTGCCGCTTCCGCTGCTCCTTGTTCCTTTTCGTCCTCGGTGTCGGAGATGACGATGGTCTCGTCGCTGTCCGTTGCTTTGCTACGATAGGGCGTGGGAGGCCGTGCCGGCTCCCACGTGGACAGCGGCGAATATCTGCCGTTCTTCATCCAGGACTCGTCCCAGTCTGGGACTGGGGCGTCTCTCATCCTTTGTTTGTCGCACTGTCCGGTCTGTATGGCGAGGCTGGCGTTGTCCAGTCCTCGTCATCGGACTGCGGCGTCGCCCATCCTTCGAGCGTTCCGCTATCCGCGCTGCTCACCGAACTTGCCGGTGCCCAGGATCCCGGTGATGGCGTTGGCTCCTCCATCTCCGACGACGTCCACGCCGTCACATAGGCCGGGTGCCGCCTCAACCTCTGTACCGTTTTCCTTGGATGGAACGGTAGGAGCACTGGTGGTCGACGCACCGCGTGCCGACGTGCCCGAAGCTTCGACGCCGGTTTGGCTACCCGCCCTTCTCCTCGTCCGCCTGCAGCTCCAGCAAAATCGCTGGCCAACAGGCGAGGATCGGCGCCGGCTGCTGCTTGTTGTTTCACTTCCTTATCGTGCTCCATCTTTCAGTTAAATAGGCCGTTTTGGCTGCCGCTTTTTTTTCTGCAATTGAGCGCATGTAGGTGCGTGCATTTGTTGTTGCCCGTTTTGTCTATTGCCTACTGCAAGCGTTTGTGTGCGTATGGGTGCGTGCACTTGTTGCTGCGCACGCTTAAGAGTGGCGCTGCTCGTCTTGCATTTTCGTTTTGTTCTTTTATGGGTGCGAGCCTTTGTTGTTGTTTATTTTGGTTCTTGCTCGCATTCGACTTTGAACTAAGCCTTGCTTTTTCTAATGCTTGCAAATGCTTTTCCCTTCCCATACATTAATCAAATTTTAATTTTTATTTTAAAAATAAAAAGTAAAATTACTTTTCCCCAGCCGTTGAGGCATGGCTTCAGGTCGGCTATATGAGCGGTCCTCGTTCGCTTATGCGCTCCTGATCCTATTTTGCAGATCACCGGCGAGATGAAACCGACCACAGTATATGGTCCTCCATAACGTGGTGCTAGTTTCACTGCGGCATTGGATAGGTGTCGCTCTTTTGCCCACACCTGGTCCCCAATGGCCGGTCTCCATGGCCGCCGCCGCAGGTTGTAGTGCCTCGCCTGATCCTGTGCTGCTTTTTCCAAGCTGCGCCTCACAACGTGGAACACCTCTGCCAACTTGTTCGCTCTCTCAGTTGGAGTTTGTGTTGCTTGCCCGGTGCCACTGTTACCACGTCGTACAGTGCTTTGGGCAACCTCGGCTCTCGTCCCTGCGTCAGGAAGGCTGCGCTGTAGCCAGTTGATGCTGAGACACTGCTGTTGACTGCCAATGTCAACTCCGGCAGCGTCTCGTCCCAGCCCCGCTGGTTGCTTCCAGCGAATTGCGCAATCATCGTCTTCACTGTACGATTTGCTCGTTCAGTCGGGTTCTCTTGCGGCGTATATGACGCCGTCTACTGATGCCTCACCCCAAGCTCGTCCAGAAATGTTTTAAATGCTCGGCTGGTGAACTGTGTACCATTATCTGTGATGGGCATCTTGGATACCCCGCATCGGGCCAAGATCCGCTCCCGAAATGCTATTTGTAGCGTTGTTATGTTACCGCTTCGGAGCGGCACCATCTCCGTCCACTTGGAAAATCTGTCGATGAACACCAACAGCATGGTATTCCTGTGCTTGGACCTCGGCAAAGGTTCCACGAAGTCGGCGCACACGGTGGCCCACGGCTCCTCGGAGATCTGTGTCAGCATCTTGCCCGCTGCCTGGAGTTGACTCGGCTTATACCGCTGACACAGTTCTCATTGTTGCACATATGTGCGCACATTCCTATACACCCCAGGCCAAAAGTCGCGAGCTGCCACCCGTGCTATTGATTTCCGGTTTCCAAGGTGTCCCGCCACCACTGCGTGGCGGCTCTCCTTTAGCACTTGTGCTCGCTTGCCTTCTGGTACGCATAGTTTCCACGCCGCCACATCCTCGTGCCCGGCCTGATGTGTGATATGCCGATACTGTTTTCCCGCCTCTTCTACATAGTCAGGGAATTTTTGGGGCTTCACTTTAAGATCCCGCCGCAGCTTCTGGATCCATGGATACTGGTCGCTTGCCTGTCCCTCAGTGTCCACTAGTACCCGACATGTCTCCTCGGGCAGTGGCCGTCGAGATAATGAGTCTGCAACGACATTTAGATTGCCCTTCCTATATTTGACTTCAAAGTCAAATTGTTGCAGTTCCAGCGCCCATCTAGCAATCCTTCCCGACGGACTCTCGATGGAGTTGAGCCATTTCAAAAACATGTGATCTGTTATCACAATGAAATGGTAACCCTCCAGTTATGGCCACGGCTTCCGGATGACCCAGATTATTTCCAGACACTCCTTCTCGGTGGCAGAATAATTCCGCTCCGCATTATTGAGTGTTCTGTTGGCATATGATATGACGTGGTCCCCATCCTCTAATGTTTGCGTCAGTATCGCTCCAAGTCCATAGGTGCTTGCATCCGTTTGCAAAACTAAATGTTTTGGAGAAATCTGGGCATGCCAGCACCGATGCTTCTGTTAATTTGGCTTTAACAGTCTCAAAAGCCTTTTGCCGTTCCTCTGTCCAATCCCACTTGGTGCCTTTCTTCAGTAATGCATTGAGGGGATGCACTGTTGTTGCAAATTCTGGGACAAACCGGCGATACCATGACGCCACTCCAATATATTGCCTCAGCTCCTTAATATTGGACGGTGGCTTCAATTCTGCTATTGCCGTTACTTTTTCTGGGTCAGTTCGGATTCCACTCTAAGTCACTCTGTGTCCCAGGTATTTCAGCTCCTTCTTGAAAAAATCGCACATGTCGATATTGATTTTCAAGTTCTCTGCTCGTAGTCGTCGAAATACCTCGCGCAGATTATCCTTATGCTCTTGGGGAGTTTTTCCAATCACTATAATGTCATCCAAATATGCAAACGCATGAGACATCATATCTGGATAAATGACACGATCCAATGCTATCTGGAATGTTGCTGGAGCCGAATGGAGTCCAAATGGCATCACTTTAAATTTGCAAAAGTCCCTTTCCTAAAACTGTAAATGCCGTCAGTGACCGGCTGGATTTCTCCATAGGAATATGCCAGTACCCGTCCTTTAGGTCTAAGCTTGTTATGATCCAGAATATGATGATCCAGAATATGATGCACCCGCGGCAACGGGTAGGTATCTTTAACTCATCTGGCGTTGAGCTGGCGGAAATCCACACATAGCCGCCATTTCCCGGTCTTCATATTGACCATGACTATTGGTGCGCTATGTTTGCTCTTCGAAGACTCAATGCAGCCTTTCGCCAGCAGCCCATCCACCTTTGTGTTCATCTCGGCCTACTTCTTGGGATTCTTCGGGAAATACCTCTGCTTGATTGGTCGCTCGTCATGCATAGTGATCCGATATTCGGTGATCTTCGAGGTTCCCTTGATGTGGTCGAAGGCTGCTAATTCTCTCTTGAGAAACGCCTCCACTTCCACATCCTCGTGGAGTCGCTCTCCCGACGCCTTTTCTACTCCCTGGGTTGCCATGGTTGTGCTGCCGATTGCCACCGACAATCTCTCCTCCAGTTGTGCACCATGTCGTGGGTTCCTCGGCGCAATCTCCAGTTTCAGTCCGGCGCACTGCACTATAATACCCATGCTGACCAAGAAGTCCCAGCCCAGCACCAAGTCGTCGATCACCCCAGGCAGGTTCAGCAACGGTATCCTCGCCTCTCGCCTCCCCAAGTGGACTGTCGCCTCCAGGAGTTTGACCATTTGGGTGCAGCTTCCGTCTGCCAGTCGATTTTACCTTCGTGTGGTGCTCCACAGGCCCATGTCACCGAGCCTGTTAGCTAGTTTTTCACTAACAAAGATGCTTCTTGCTCCGGTGTCGATCGTGGCCCTAAACTGTGCGGCGCCGATAGCTGTGCACCCTCGTCGTAGATATTGCCTACTGGCGTCTGGGGCCTCCTCGTTGCGGTTCCCGCTCGACCCTGGATGGCGGGTGCCGCAGGTCGTTTCACGTCTGGCAACAAGCAGGCGTTCTGATCCCGATCCGCATAGCCAACAGAACTTCAGCATTGCGTTCCGGCACTCTATTGCCCAGTTGCCCTCTTGGCCACACACGCGGTACGCCCTTGCTGGGTTCGGAATGTGGGTAGTCGGGCCTTCCATTTGCCTCCTTGGCGCTGGGCTGGGCCTTGCCATTTCTGTCTCCCGGCTGGGGTGGTGTGTGTCTCCCATGCTACCACTCCCAGCGTCGTTCATAGCCCTAAATCTTGCTTTATCTGGCTTATTTTGCTGGCGGAGCTTTTCTCTGTCTTTTTCGAGCTGTTCAAACTCATCGGCGAGCAGCATCAGTTCTGTCAGGCTGCGGAACTGGTACGGCCGAGCGTATGCACGTAGATCGGGGAGGCTGTTGTTATAGAAATATTTGAGCTCTCGTTCCGATGCGTAACGTAGTGGGCGCATTAGCGTCTGCATCTCCACCATATATATCTGAAACGGCTCTCCCATAGCTTGTCGTCTCCGCGTCACTTCGTCTTTCAAATTTTCGAAGTAATCTCGTGGTAAGAAATACTCCTGAAAATTTGCGACGAAGGTCGACCATGACGTCCAATGCCTATTGTTCGCTATATACCATTTCAGTGCTATACCTTTAAGCAGGTCCAGTTCTAGGCCGTATGTTTCCGCCAAACAATCCAGTGGTTTCATCGTTCCATCGAACCGGAAGCCCCACTCTCGTACCTGCTTAGCCACCCTAGGGTATTCGGGTGCAGTTGGCACCGCTTCCCGTACCCTCGCCTCAGGCTGTGAAGTCGAGGTGGCTCCCCAATGTCTCGGTTGCCTCTCCTGTATGCGCGTGGCCGCACTCGTCGATGGTATGCTGAGTCTCGCCATGTTGTCCATGCCGTCTATCTCCTCGCTCTCTTCCTCTACTGCTACTGTAGGCACTTCCTAACTCGCAGGCTAGATTCGGCCATAGAGGTTGGCGAGCTCGGCGATCCTGAGAGAGTATGGGATTCGTCCTTCATACGTCGTTACCCTGTAGTATGTCATATGCCCAACTTTAAAGTAAGAGTAACAACTCATAACATAACGACACTTTGTTGCTTTGTTTATACAATAACAAATATCTATAAGTGCAGTAATAGGATCCGTCGCTTATGCGGACTGGCCGGAGCGTGAAAACGCTAGCGTAAGCACTTCTTAAGTATGTACCATCTGTACATATATATATACAAATCCATATGGCATGCTATGTACTCCCGTTCTGCCGCTGCTTTGAGCGACAGAACTTTAAACTCTATTATGTACTTTAGGCTAAGACAATTTTAAATAAAGAGACACGGATTCATTCTCACTCGATCCGTGATATCGACAACACATCTATCTCTCTTTACATGGCGACCGTGACAGGACTCGAACATGTTGGAACATGGCTGGAAATACTGGAAAACTCCAATACTGGAATCCAAAAAAATCAAGTGGACAAATGCGATTTATATACTGAGTGAGTAGAGGTATTGAGCAATGCCCAAGAGGCGCAGTGGAGTTAACAAACGGCTGAAAAATAGAAAAGCTGAACTCCTAAAACTGGTATTTGCCCCCAACACAACAATAAGTGGGATACAGGCAATAAAATACAAGCTGAAATCGACAACATCGAGTCGATTCAGCAAGAACAAAAAGCTCAACCTCTACAAATAAAATAAATAAAATACCAGTACTTAACAAATCTGAACCCAAAACGCAGCCACAACACAAGAAAAATGTAAAAACCAAGCCAGAAGAAGAATGCCCAACGGACTGCGCTGGACCATTGGAATCGACGCACTGCAAATACACATGCTGCAAGAAGACCAGCACCGGCACCCCAACAGCCTGTGAGAAGACCAGCACCGGCACCCCAACAGCCTGTGAGAAATTTTTTTTTTAAAACAAAAAAAAATTATTGATAAATAAAAATTCAAAACAATATATATATATATATTCTTAAAAAGATAGAGAAAAAAAATCCGAAATCAAAATATAATGCTTTCGAATTTCATTTCTAAAAACGATAATATATTAAATAGAAACAATGTTAGACCACGAATCGAAAGTAGCGGACTCAACCGCAAATGACATAAATAATGTTGGAACAGTATCAGTAGATTTAAAAGTAATAACTGTTATGTTAATAGTAATCGTTATTCTTTTATTAGCGAATGTGCTTACCAAATTATATAAGTTGCACAATAAGTGCATAAAGAAAAGATACGCAAGTAGAGCAGGTAATTTGGAAATGATTTAAAGATGAACATAGTAAATCACATCTACAGTAAAGAACCCAATTTTAGAACCAATGCATTACAAATATTGCAAAAGCACAGAAAATTCATTAAAATAAATGAATTCGAAAATGAATACATAGAAACTTTCCATAGTATTGCAAGCCCATGAATCGGTTGTTCAAAAACTGAAAAAGGCGTTGTGTTAAGTACATTACCCTATGTAATAGTAAAAACTATCATCGCAACACATGCAATATTAGGCACAGAAACTATATTGATGCTGCGAATACACCGCTAAAAACTCCATTTTCTTTAAACAATGGAATGGAATGCATTAGCGAGATAAATTAATGATTATAATGACAAGTTTGAAAAATCATATAAATGTACATCATGCGCAAATACTAACAGCTCAATATAATAACATTGTAACTATAATAAACAAAGTTAATGATAAATTAACTCAAGAGCATAAAAATATATGTCAGAAAATTGTAAAAAGTTTAAAAACAAGATTACATAATATTGGTATTAGACGAAATATTGTAATAACAATACCAGAATATCCTAGAATATCTGCTACCAGAATATCTGCTAGCTGAATTCGACGAGAACCAGTTGGAAGATCTAGATGAGTCTAAACCAATGATCAATTCAGAAACTGATATTGAGAGTGAGATCGAAACGCTCGAAGAAAATACTGAAGTTACAATGACTAACCAGGTAGCCTTGGATAGGGAATACGTGAAGCAAGTTTCCTCTTCAGTCCCTGAATTCGATGGTAAAAAGTTAACATTGAATCGGTTTATAACAGCATTGAAGCTTGTAGAAAGAACCAAAGGCGACCACGAAGATATAGCGGTTGAAGTTATAAAGTCGAAAATAACCGGCACAATCTTGTACAAGGTACAAGATGAAACCACTATATCAGGAATAATAAATAAGCTTAAAGATAACGTAAAAGGAGAATCTCCCGACGTATTAAAAGCTAAATTATTGAATATGAAACAAAAAGGCAGAACTGCTTCCCAGTACGCAACCGAAATGGACAATTTGCGGAAGCAATTGGAGGCAGCCTTTATTGATGACGGCCTAGACCCAAACAATGCAGATAAATTCTCCACAAACGAGTCTATTTCTGCAATGATTAAAAATTGTGAGCATGAGAAACTTAAAGTAATACTGGAAGCTGGTAACTTCGTTACTTTCAATGATGTAATGGGTAAATATATGCATTGCAGCACAGAAATGACTGGAAGTGCAAGTACAGTGTTATTTCAGCGAGGCCGCAATAATAGAGGAGGTAGTAACTATTCCCAAAGAGGAAGAGGCAATGGCCGAGGTAACTACAACTCTAATAATAGAGGTGGACGAGGTTATAACCGAGGTAGGAATAATTCCAACCGAGGCAACGACCAAAACAGAAATAATTATTATAATAGCAATAGCAATAATGTTCGAGTTGCCCAAAATACTGTCAACTTAAGTCTCAACAATTTTGTATCATTCAAAAATGTTTCAATAAATAAAAAGATAATATTTTTGATAGATACAGGTGCAGATATTTCAATTATAAAAGAAAGTTCTGATGTCTTTCATGACATCCAAATCAATAGAATTATAAACATTCGAGGCATAGGAGAAGGAGTAATAAACTCCAAGGGATTAGTCCCAATCGAATTATAAACAGACAAATATATTAGATATTGCCAATTAGATTACAATAGTTCAAAGGATTGGTTTATAATTAGACCACAAAACTTAACGTATCCTATCTATGTTCCAATAACATTTAGTTCTGGTACTAATTCCACACTTCTACCAGCAAGATCACAAGTGATACGCAAAATAGAATTGTCTTCAGCAGAAGAAAACATTTTAATTCCAAATCAGGAAATTGAACCGGGTGTCTATGTTGCAAACACTATTACAACAGCCCAAAATACTTTTGTCCGATTCTTAAATACCACAGATACATGCCAAATAGTAGGCATTAATAACATAAAATTTGAATCACTTTCGAACTACGATGTAGTTCAAAATACAAAAGACAATAGAAAAAAGTCTGTAATTAGTAAATTAAAGAAAAATTTTCCAATTTTGTTTAAAAAACAACTTGAAGAAATATGCACCGAGTATAGTGATGTGTTCGGACTTGAAACCGAACGAATCACAACAAATAACTTTTATAAGCAAAACTTGAGACTTAAGGATGATGAGCCAGTTTATGTAAAAAATTATCGATGTCCGCATAGCCAAACAGAAGAAATCCAGCGTCAAGTTGGAAAGTTAATTGAACAAAATATTGTTGAACCGTCTGTATCACCCTATAATAGACCACTTTTATTAGTCCCGAAGAAAGGTCTTCAGGGCTCTAAAGAGAAAAAATGGCGATTAGTACTTGACTATCGCCAAATAAACAAGAAATTGCTGTCAGATAAATTTCCACTCCCCAGAATTGATGATATTCTTGATCAATTAGGTAGAGCCAAATATTTTTCATGCCTTGATTTAATGTCAGGTTTTCACCAAATCGAGCTTGATGAAAGCTCAAGAAATATTACGTCTTTTTCGACAAACAATGGTTCATATCGCTTCACGCGACTACCATTTGGTTTAAAAATATCGCCTAATTCATTTCAGAGAATGATGACAATAGCATTCTCAGGCCTAGAGCCTACACAAGCTTTCCTTTATATGGATGATTTAATTGTTATTGGTTGTTCTGAACAACATATGATTAAAAATCTAACAGATGTTTTCCAACTTTGTAGAAAACACAATCTTAAATTACATCCAGAAAAATGTTCATTTTTTATGTTTATAGGTCACAGATGCACAGATAAAGGAATCTTACCTGATGATAAAAAATTTGATGCTATCAATAATTATCCAGTTCCTACGGACGCAGACAGCGCTAGAAGATTCGTTGCTTTTTGCAATTATTATAGACGTTTCGTAAAAAACTTCGCCGAATATTCACGGCACATAACAAGATTATGTAAAAAGAATGTTCCATTTGAATGGTCAGCAGAATGTGAAAAGGCATTCCAGTACCTAAAAAATCAACTTGTTCAACCAAATTTATTACAGTACCCAGATTTTAGCAAAGAATTTTGCATAATCACAGATGCAAGCAAACAAGCATGTGGAGCAGTTTTAACTCAAAACTATAATGGACTCCAACTCCCAGTTGCATATGCATCAAGTGCATTCACTAAAGGTGAAAGCAAAAAGAGTACTACAGAACAAGAACTAGCAGCAATACATTGGGCAATAACACATTTTCGACCATACATATATGGCAAACACTTTACAGTTAAAACTGATCACAGACCTTTAACATATTTATTTTCTATGGTAAATCCAAGTTCTAAATTAACACGCATGCGACTCGAATTAGAAGAGTATGATTTTACAGTAGACTATCTGAGAGGTAAAGATAATTTCGTGGCAGACGCACTTTCAAGGATAACAATATCCGACTTAATTGACTTGAATAGAAAAGTCCTGAAAGTCACTACCAGGCACCAAAGTAGACAAAACAATTTCTGCGCAGAAAATAAACAAGAACTATTGCCAAAGCAAAGTCTTGAAAAAGCTTCTAAGCCCAACGTATACGAAGTCATCACAAATGACGAGGTACGAAAAGTAGTGACATTCCGAATAACAGATTCCACATGTCTATTGAAACATGGAAAAACAGTTGTTGCAAGAATTAATGTTAGCGATTTATACTGCAATGGAATTCTCGACTTAGGTCAGTTTTTCCAAAGGCAAGCCGGTGTATCTAAAATCAGTCAGCTAAAAGTGGCACCGAGCGAAAAGATCTTTGAATCAATTTCAATAGATACTTTCAAAAACATGGGCAATAAAAACTTAAAATCATTAAGAGTAGCGCTACTCAAGCCGGTGACCCTCATCCAAGACGATGAAGAAAAAGAAGCTATATTGTCTACATTCCATGACGATCCAATTCAAGGAGGTCATACAGGTATTAATAAAACATTTGCAAAAATAAAGAGACAATATTATTGGAAAAACATGACTAAACATGTAAAAGAGTACATTAATAAATGTCCAAAATGCCTGACGTCGAAAACGACAAAACACACAAGATCACCTATGATAATAACTGAAACTCCACAATATGTTTTTGACAGAGTGATAGTAGACACAATTGGTTCACTACCACGTTCGGAAAATGGGAATGAATATGCAATCACTTTAATATGTGATTTGACGAAGTATTTAGTAGCAATTCCTGTTGCAAATAAGAGTGCAACAACTGTCGCAAAAGTCATTACGGACATGGGAACGGAATATAAAAATTCTCTTATATCTGATTTGTGCAAATATGTAGGACATAGTCATAGTCATAGGACATTCAATGAGTTCCTTCCTTCATATATTTCAGTAGATAAAACTGATTGGGACGTATGGTTACAGTATTTCGTGTATTGTTTTAACACAACACCATCAGTAACTCATAATTATTGTCCATATGAACTAGTATTTGGTAGACAAAACAACTTACCAATACAATTTAATAGAGTAAATACTATAGAACCTATATATAATATGGAAGATTATTCAACAGAAGTTAAGTTTAGATTAGAAAACGCGTATAAGAGAGCTCGAATACTTTTAGAGAAAAATAAAAATAAGCAAAAAGAAATAAATGATAGCAACGTATTAGATTTTAAAATAGAAATAGGAGACCAAGTTTATTTAAAGAATGAAACAGGTCATAAATTAGAATCTTCTTACATAAGACCATTTGAGGTCATTAGTATAGAGAACAATAATAATGTAATTATAAAGAATAAGAAAAATAGGGAACCAAAAGTTCATAAGGATAGACTAAAACGGATTAATAAATACAACGAAAATTAAAAAAAAAAAAGAAATAAGAATATAAATATATTTCAAAATTAAAAAAAAACTAAATAAACTAAAAAAAAAGAATTTTTTTATACAACATAATATATAAAATAAATAAAAACAATACTAATAAAAATTTCTATATTAAATAACTACAATATATTACGTTATTTAAAAAAAAAGGGAGGTGTAGTATGTCATATGCCCAACTTTAAAGTAAGAGTAACAACTCATAACATAACGACACTTTGTTGCTATGTTTATACAATAACAAATATATATAAGTGCAGTAATAGGATCCGTCGCTTATGCGGACTGGCTGCAGCGTGAGAACGCTAGCGTAAGCACTTCTTAAGTATGTACCATCTGTACATATATATACATATATACAAATACATATGGCATGCTATGTATTGCCGTTCTGCCACTGTTTTGAGCGACAGAACTCCAAACTCTATTATGTACTTTAGGCTAAGACAATTTTAAATAAAGAGACACGGATTCATCCTCACTCGATCCGTGATATCAACAACACATCTAGGTCTCATTACAACCCATTCGCCAAATTGTCTCCGCATCGCGTCGAGTGTGCCTGACAGGCTTACGCCAAACTCGCAGCCATATCGCAGAACATCCTCTTTTTTTTGGTTATATACCCACGTTCGTACCATTTTTATCACGTTCTATGTTTTTCATTTTTATTATTATCGCAAGGGCCCCCAAGTTGGGCGCCAGTTGTAACGAACCTTCGGTTATTCCGAGTACAAGCCGGGCTGACTTTCAGTCGACTGTGTGTTCGTGCCAACAATATTTGTAATTGTAGGCACCTGCGATAATAATAAGTCTTTTATGGTTTTATGTTTGAGCTGGTATATTTCGTACTTCGTTGCGCTTATGTTAATGTATTGTTCACAATTTGATTTACACTGCCTGAGGTACACCTGCAAGGACTCACCTCCTATGGGCACACTTGGCTGCGTGATTCGCTATTTACGAAGGCACTTCGGCTGTCCGAGTGCGATACGTCTCTCTTGCAAGTAAAGGATTCGCTCTGGGTACACTAGGTTATTGCTGCATTATACTCCGGTGCTCCGCACGGATTTCATACAGGCTCTCCTACTGCTGGATTCCCCTCGAGCACTCCTACGTATTCGCAAGACTCGGTGTACTCACTCCGAGTACACACGGCTACACCGTAAATAGCACTCACACACTCCAAGATTCGCTTAAGCTGCCTATCTGCTAGTTCTGCCCACCAATGTCCTGTCTTAGTGGCAGTTGCTGCTGAAGGGTCTTCGAGCGTGATGTCCTGTCTTGTCCTTTCAGGTCCCTCGATGTCCTTGAGTATCCTTGCGTATCCCTCGATGTCCTTCGCTGATCACTTTTTTTTTTCGTTGGCCCTTTGCTTTTTGGCTTGCACTTTTACGTCTTTCCACTTTCACTGGTACCACGTCAGCTGTATTTGCCTATTATATGCCAGCGGCAGGCCCTGCTTCGTGCTGGAACGGGGCCTTCTTATGGTGCTCGTGTCTACTTAACGGTGCCATCGCGTGGTTGTCTAGAACGTTCCATTCGCCGAAGTGCCGGTATCGTGCCGCCTTTGGATGTCTGGCGTATGCGCGACTGCGTCAGCTATCGCTTAGCAGCCTCGAACGGTACTTCGGCTAACGGTTAGTTGTTCGTCTGTGTGTGAGACACGAGCCCATTGCTGAATAGCCGAGTGCGACAGAGAGCCACTTCTGTGTGTCTGTGTCGCGTTCGTCGTTGCGGGGGTTACTATAACCGTTATGGAGTTTGCTGTGTGCAGCTGGGCCCTTATATATATATGCCTAACTACAAATATAATTCCCCGGCCCATTATATTGCTCCTTATACTCCCGTCTTCCTTCGGGAAAAACACGATGCCTTCGTGTTTTGAATCGTCGCGACAAAGTGTCGCGCAAGCGTCCGCTTGCTAGCAGTGCAGTGACGCATTTCTGCGCCTGCTGTTAACAGCAAGCAGTGCTGTGACGTATTTGGGCGCCCGACTCACTTTTGCGTTCTGTTAGCAACGAGCCGCTGTTAAGCGTGATCCGCTGTTGGTGCGATCAGCTGTTTGCGCAACCACTTTGTGTGCAAAAGGTAAGGATGGTGCGATATTCTTCACTCCGTGTGAAAAATATTACCCCTTTTTCTCTTGTATACTATCAGCTTCGCCGACTCGCCCCTTTCACCACGCAGTGAATTTAACGAAGTATTTGCGCCACTCAATTGTTAATTGCTTCTCTTTCTTTTCTTTCTCCTTCCCCTTATTCTCCTTATAGCTGTTTGTATACTGTATACTGCTGCGTCAGCTGATGCTGCTGCTGTGCCTGCTGTTGTTGCTGCGAAGGCTGGTGCTGCTGCTGCTGCTGCGTCGGCTGATGCTGCTACGGCTGCTCCTCCAGTGAAAAGCCGGGCGGCCGTGCCTCGACCGCCTCTTCCCAGCATACCTGCACGGTAGTTCGTGGCATACGAAGAAATCGCGCACCCTCGACTTTTGTCGCCACGCGATCGTCGGTGGTTCCGGTCCCGACTCTCTGAAACCGACGTGATCTTTGCATTTTATATATATGTCGGAGCGTACTGTATGTATGTATGCGCGTGTTGCTGCGTACTGGATGTGTAAGTGTATGGGTGTTCTGTTTTGGGTTTTTCACCAGAATCATAATTTCATCATATTAGCAATGTTGCATCAGCCGCTAATTGTGCTGTGATTGGACATTTGCAATTTTGTAGCTTTAAGAAGTCCGTTATAGCGCGACAACAGCGTTGCAGCGCTGTCGTCGAGTGTGGTTCGGTGCAGGTAGAGAAACAGAAAGGAGTCAGTCGAATTTGAAATCACAAAGCCAGCGCCCCAAAACTCACTGCGCTTTAAAGAAAAAATGGAAAGTGAGCGTTCTTTAACATATATAAATTACGTATTTTGGTTGGTCCAGCGGTGAACTAGATGTTGAAAGCTGGTCCAGCGCTGATTGCGTAATTATAATCTTCTTATGACGATTACGCTGGAGGGTTTGACTTCGCCCCCTTTTTCTAATCACTGGCCTTGAGGCTCAGCAATGAATTGTAAAATATAAACAATTTCTTTTACGGCAGCGTGCCGGAGTAATGCTCGCTTATTCTTAACAAAACTGAACTGAATATAAAGATGGAATTAAACCTAAAGCTAAAAGCGGGGAACAATATGCTGGAAGTTTGTAGCCGGCAAGCCGACTCAGCATAAATGATAACAATAACAATGCTTGCGACATAAGCAAGCATCGAGTTACCATGCCACTGAACTCATGCGTCAGCGGAATATGCCAAGTATTGTGCAATATATCTGTTGCTTAGTGCAACTAAGTATTGTGCGACTAAATTATAATGTGCGTAACTTATAAGTTAACTACTCCCTCCTTAAGATTGGCCGTCCTCGGACACGTTGTATTTATTAATGGCACTCTGAAGCTCCTTCGATGACTGCCGACGCTTAAACAGATGGTAAATTATGATGAAGCAGCTGCCTACGATGCTTAGCGTTATGCCGATTGTTAGCCAGTTTGCATGCGTTTCGGATGACTCCAATTCTTCCTTAAAGTTCTGGATGGCACGAAGGTTGTCGATGTTCATTCTGTGCAGCAACGGTACACTTAATACCGGATCATGGCCAATGATATTCACTAATGGCGATGCTGCTATGCCTGGAGTCTTGCTGATCATCTCCCGCTGGTTGACATATTTTGTCCCATTGATTATTGCGGAAAAACGGAAGGTGACGAGGTGTGTCCCATTGGTTAATATTTCTGGACCGTCGTCTACGATGATCTTTACTGTGCTCTCGTTGATTATGATGATGCCGTCATCTACTTGTGATACGGCCTGTAAGTGGCTTGGCTGCGTACGGCAGGAGGCAGTGCTACTAGCATGTAATGCCCGCGCAGGTGTTTTGCGTTGTTAGCTTACAAATGGAGGCGTATGTTGTTGTCACGCACTCGTTGACTGCTAGTATGTCGTTTTCGCATTCGGCTACGGTGTTTTCTTCTATTTGCAGAGAGATATGTTGGTGCGCCACCGGAAAAATTGTAACCTTCTTACAAATAAATTTAACCTTAGGGTACGCTATTAGTATATGGACTATATTTTCGGACTGTAAGATTTTGATTTTAGATGCTTCGGTTAGACTGACTATGGGAATCTCTATGGGGTGTTCATTTAAAATATTCTTCAAATCATCATGGTTAAAAATTGTTGGATTTATAATGCCGGCTTTGGCCAATGTGATTGTGAGTATCAAGTCTGATATTTGGTTAATCAAAATTCTGTTTCTTGCCAATAGCGTTTCATACAAGTGTGGTGAATTGAAATGAATGAATTCATTTTTCTTAGCTTTAATTATTTCGTTTACTGTATCTGTGAGCTTGTTTATTTGTCTCTGAGTTTCTGTATTGATCGTTATTTGCTTGTTATTAGCTTCAATTAAATTTGACTCGGACCACCTAATTTTCTCAAAGTCGGAGGCATCCGGTGTGCCTGCTATTACTTTAAGAGCTGTTCCTAAAAAATCTAAACTTCGTGCCATTCTATGGTGACAACAAGCTTCTAATGTGTTCTATGTCTACATCTAACAATTTTCGCATGTGCGATTGGGGAAATAAACCTGACAATTTTGCTGTCTCGTCTGCAATATTTGTGAATTCGGTTAAATTACTGGAGTGCCTGAGGAAGTCTCGTTGTTCCCATACCAATACCTTCCCGTCTATTATTGGTACATAGTTGGCATGGGAGTAGTCGATGATCCGACTATGTGCTGCTCCTAATGTCAGGAGGATCGCAAGGCAAATCCTGTAAAGGGAGTGGAAAAGGCCGGGAATCAAGCATTTTATTTTAATTTTAGCTTGTGTTAAAAGGTGTGTGTGACCTTTATTTGATGTTGTCCTTGTGGACCACCCTCCCCTTAATGAGAACCGAGGTTCCCAAATCGGCTTCTATTTTTTCCTCTTTAAACAATGGGGTCAACTTGTTACCCAATCTTTTATTGTTTTTTACGAGGACTTTTTCGCCTACATCAAATGTTCTGTTTTGTCTGTCCGGGTTGCACCTGGCGAGGTTGTCTTGCTGAGCTTTGGCTACTTTATCTTTAATAGCTTGTCTAAAGTCTTTAGATGCTGCATATATGACTTCTATGGGCTTCTGGTCTGTGACCGAGTGAATAGATCGGTTGTATGCTACCGTCGCCCTCATGATAAGTTCTGTCGTGTCCGAAGACACTTTGTCCATTCTAAAAGCCCTAGCAATGTCACCCAATGTGCTGTGGAAACGTTCCACTTGTCCATTCGAGCTGCTGTGAAGTGGGGGTGCATTGACAATGTCAATGTTGTATCCGTTTTTAAGAAGTGATGTGATGGTTTCCGAGTTAAAGGAAGCTTCATTATCACAATATATTGTTTTTACTTCTGGGAAAAAATTTATTAATTGAATGATGGGCATTTTTATGTTCACTATTGTCCGGGATAATAGTGGTTGCACCACTGCAAATTTGGAAAATTTGTCGATACAGGTAAGAAAAATTTTCTTGTCTGTGGAATAAATGTCGATATGCAGCATTTCGCCCGCATATGATGGTATTGGAGTCACCCCCATTTCCTGTTTTTTGGGATGCCTATTATATTTTGCCCTGGTGCATACTCTGCAATTTATGACGGCCTCATTTGCCATTTTAGACATGTTTGGAAAGTAGTATTCACGGAGAATCTGCTTCACATTCTCCTGTGCTGCTCTGTGCGCTCGATTATGTTCGACCGCGATTATTTCTAGCTGATCGTTTTTATTGGTCACATCTTCCACCATGTTTTTGCAGTGCCAGAATTGTGTGGCCGGGAAATTTAATACCAAGTCGTGCTGAACGCACGCTAAAATCGGCAAATCACAATGTATCGCATTTACTGCGTCTGGCACGATGAGTGGCTTCAGAACTTCAATAAGATTATTCTTATCTGTGAAGTGAATAATGTGACGAATTTTTGAGCCAAAAAGTATAAAGTCTTGTTTCCATTCAAAACGTGCTTTTTCCAATATAATCTGGTTTTTGAAGCAGTTGAGTGGCTTTTCAGTTGTTTCGACCGTGTAGGTCAATGAAAGTTCGCTATGAACAGTGGCAGCGTCAGATTGGGGTTCACTTTGTAAGGCATTCACATTTTGCCTTGATAAGGCATCAGCCACTAAATTTTCTTTCCCTGGCTTGTAGAACATTTTTGCATTGTGTTCGTCAATGAATGATTTCCACCTTTTGATCTTGGCATTCGTATTTCTGTCTGAGACAGAGAAGGTAAGGGGTTGATGATCGGTGAAGATATTAATTTCCCTTGTACCGTATAGGTAATTTTGTAATTTGCCAAGTGCCCATACGATGGCCAATAGCTCTCTTTCATTTGTGGCATAGTGTGCCTCGCTTTGTTTCAAAGCTCGAGAGATCATGGTTATCGGTCTACCCCCTTGGGATATAACCGCGCCGATGCCATCCATTGAGGCGTCAGTAGTCAAGTCAAAAGGCTGTTTGAAGTCTGGGTACATGAGCATGACATCCTCTGATGCCAAAATGTTACGCAGATTTTCAAAAGCATTGCGTTGGGACTCGTTAAATTCTATTTCGACTTTTTTGGATCTGTATTTACTGACGGATCCATTCTCTCCCTTAAGGATGTCGTTTAGGGGTCTTGCTATTGATGCAAAGTCCCTGATAAACCCTCTATAGTAACTAGCTAGGCCAAGAAATGAGCGAAGACTAAATAGGTTTCTTGGCTCGGGGTATTCTTGTATGGCTTTAACCTTTTCGGGGTCAGTTTTGGTGCCACCTTTAGTAACTATAAATCCCAAAAACTCTACGCTTTCTTTAAAAAATCTGGTTTTTTCTTGTGCTACTCTCATGTTGGCCTCGCACAGGCATTTCAATACCGTGTCGATGTGGCGAACATGATCGGCTTCATTTTCGGAAAATATTATGACGTCGTCTACGTACACATAGCATATTTTCCCTATTTGTTCCCTCAGAACATCGTCAATGGCTCTTTGAAAAATGCTTCCTGCATTTTTCAAGCCGAAGGGTAGCCGACAGAACTCGTATTTGCCACCATTTATTGAGAATGAGGTTTTTTCGCGGTCTTGTTCCGCTAAGTAAATCTGGTGATACCCTGACTTTAAATCTAGGGTAGTGAAAAATTTTGCCTTACCTAGATTCGCTAGAATCCTAGGAATACTTGGCATGGGATATTTGTCGGCAATAGTTCGCTCATTTAGCTTCCTAAAGTCGATCACTAATCGCTTTCTTTTGTTCCCATTGGCGTCGGTCCCTTTCTTATCGACAACCCATAGGGGCTGTTATATGGGGATCGTGATGGTCTTATAATGCCATCTTTGAGGAGTTGCTTAATTTCCTCGTTTACAAAGTCAGAAACTCCCATAGGGTATGGGTACAGTTTCGAATATGTTGGTTCATTATCGATAGTACGAATGGTAGCCACAATTGAGGTATTAAATGGCAGTGCCTCGTTAGAGGTCGAAAATGCGCTTATCCTCTTTGATATCATGTCTTTGAACTCCCTTTTAATGGAGTCTGGTACAAGTATATCATTGACATTAGAAAAGTTTACGTTGTCACAAGTGTGGTATTGAATTTGCTCAGTTTTATTTTTATAACTGATCGTACTGTTTTGTAGATTCAATGCAACTCCTGCCTGCGTTAGCAGGTCGAAGCCAATTATAGCATCGAATGAACTGAGGGTGTCTAGCAAAAAAAATGGGGTAACATGCCCAAATATTTTCATGAGACATTTCTCTTTTATTTTGCTCGAGCCGTGGATCGAGCTTACAGTAAAGGGGTTATCGACAGGCATTACTTTTTCCAGCTCCTTTACGGGCTTAAGGTAATTTTTTGCCGCCCCTGTGTCTATCAGGATTTTTATTGCTCTACCACCCAGCTGCCGCTTGATGAATGGCAGCCGGGAGCGTTCCCTAAAAAATTAAGTGAATCGTTGTCACAAATTGATTCAGAATCGTCCTCAATGTTGACCACAGCAGCCTCCGCTGCGTTTTCGTAATTGGGATCCTGAGTTTGGGGGGCACTCTGAACAATGTTGTTCAAGCGTTGGCGTCTTGCGCCTGAAGCCCGATCGGACATGTTTGATCTCTTTTGTGCTTGTTCTAGCCCAGCTTGGGTTTTCCCATAGTTGGTGCGATGCCTAAATTTGGATGAGGAGTCAACCTCCATCGGTTCAGGATTTTGGCCCGAATCCTCCCTTTTATTCATTTCCTTGCTACCATTGCTGGTCTGCTGTTTCTTAACATAATAGGGATTTTTTTCCTGGCCTCGCTCGTCTTTGTTGTTCTTTCCTTGTCTCGAGCTTTGTGGGCGGTTCCTGTTTCCCTCCCTAGTATTTTCTCTTTCGGCCTTAGCAT
This sequence comes from Drosophila gaucha, assembly GCA_035045545.1. Lineage (NCBI taxonomy): Eukaryota > Metazoa > Arthropoda > Insecta > Diptera > Drosophilidae > Drosophila > Drosophila gaucha. The sequence goes on from JAWNOY010000443.1 coordinate 35,002, forward strand.
ACGATGCCGAAAACATGCTTCGCTCAATGCTCGCCTCAGCTTCCCTGGCTAATGCCATGGCAGACGGTAAATCTTTCGGCTGTGCCGGAAAAACTATTACTTTGAGAGGCTTTTTCAAGCCAGAAATGAACGCATGAAGCGCATCTGTCCTAACTTCTTCATTGAGCAGCGCGGCCTGCTCGGTTTCATATGTCATGACGATTTTGTTTGTTACCAAAGTTAACTTTTTCTCAACCTCGTCGTAATAGTCCATTAGGCTTGAATCGCCTTGTCTGACCATTTCAAGTCCCTGTCTTAAGAGGCGTAGCGACGTTTTGTCGGCGTATGAGCAATCTAGTCTAGCTATTATCGCATCGAAATTGAGCACTGTGTTGTGTGACACTAATACTGCCCTTGCTGCCCCTCGGAGCTTGTTTCTGATAATTGTGACCGCTTGGTAGTGTGTAGAGCTGCCATTAAATGGTTTAAATAGCTCATAGGCATCGCAAGCCGATTGCCTCCATGCTACATATTCATCAGAACCTCCACTGAATTCAGGGATTGATTTTATAATATCGAGGGGAATATCGCATTTCATTTGTGGATTGACCGAAATTCTCTGAAAGACTTCAACTTGTGGCGCTTCAACGCACAAGCTGTTTACTTTCTCTGTCATGGCGTTTAGCTGTGACTGAAAAATCTCTGCCTGTTGGTTCAAAGCTTGGGTAACCACGCTTTGGATCAAGGCTTGTATCTGGTTCGTGTCCATGATTGGGTGATCTTGGTTTTGTGTTTTGATAATGTTAGGGTTTTGCACCTGGCTATCGGCGGGGTGTGAAAACTGGCTAAGGTTAGTGTCTTGGCTACCGCTAAGGTATGATTCTTGGCTATAGCCGCGTTGACTACTTTCTTCCCACTCTGAGTCACTATTACACTCTACTTTAATATCTCTCAGAGCGTCAAACCGGCTCATAAATTTATATTATTATATATTATTATATTCACATTCACTCTTTTGTTTTTTTTTTTTGAACAGGTTTGTGTGACTGATTTGGAGATTATTTCAAAATGAACTTACATGATTTGGGACAGTTAAGTCTCTATAACTATCGCTAAGGGTGTAGATCCTATCGTGTTGGGCGCCAATTACGTATTTTGGTTGGTCCAGCGGTGAACTAGATGTTGAAAGCTGGTCCAGCGCTGATTGCGTAATTATAATCTTCTTATGACGATTACGCTGGAGGGTTTGACTTCGCCCCCTTTTTCTAATCACTGGCCTTGAGGCTCAGCAATGAATTGTAAAATATAAACAATTTCTTTTACGGCAGCGTGCCGGAGTAATGCTCGTTTATTCTTAAAGCGTCAATACAAAACTGAACTGAATATAAAGATGGAATTAAACCTAAAGCTAAAAGCGGGGAACAATATGCTGCAAGTTTGTAGCCGGCAAGCCGACTCAGCATAAATGATAACAATAACAATGCTTGCGACATAAGCAAGCATCGAGTTACCATGCCACTGAACTCATGCGTCAGCGGAATATGCCAAGTATTGTGCAATATATCTGTTGCTTAGTGCAACTAAGTATTGTGCGACTAAATTATAATGTGCGTAACTTATAAGTTAACTTATATATATATAATTAATATATATCTTAAATTGCATAAACTAACATACATACATATGTAATTCGATACATACATACATATGTATTTATACATGAACATAAGCCGTGATTGCTTAGGCTGTGCAGTTTCGTTCGTTTCGTTCCGTTATCAGTTCGCTCTCTTTATCACTTTCGCAATACAGTGGCGCGGGTAAAGCAACGACCAGTGCGTGTTAAGCTATCAGGTGCATATATATAAAGTGAATTTTGTGACAATTTTAGTTATTAAAATAAATTGAACGGACGTAAACAATATTGAATAACCTAAAGTGACCAATGCCATATTAAGGCACTGTTGTTCAGCGAGTGCGCGCACATTCAAATATTTATATATATGCATATGCATTTACAGTGATCTGAACAATTTGGTGTAACTTTCGTTTGCGCTTTTTCGGTTTCCATTCTTTCTCGTCTCGTTTGCAATATAGTGGCGTCTGATCAACAGTCCGCACGTTCTTTCTCAAATACAAAGTGTTGCCGTTACAGGCATTTGCATATGCACACATACTTAAGTTGCAAAGAAACGGTAGCACGCGATCTCTATCGGTAATTCGCTTGTATGTTCCATCTTTTCGCGACATGGCAACTAAAGACAGTACAGTTGCGCCAGATGAGCGAGTGGCATCTTACAAATGCAAGTTCAGTCAAGAACGCTTAAAGACTCTGCAAGCAAAGCTGGATTGTTGGCTCACATTAACAAATTAAACCAATCGTTCGATGTGGCACATGACGACCTAGAAGAGCTAGATGTGGGCGAAATGAATAGTGATCAGCGCACGAACTTTAATGAGTTGCTAATGTATGTTCAATCATCAGTTCTGTCAGAAATGAAAGCCCGAGAAGCTCAAGTGCCATTTAGCTCCACACTCAATCAATCAAAGCTGCGTCCACTAAGCAGCACTGCAGGAGGATGGTGCCGCAAAGCACAGGAAAAATTAGAAGTCTTTGCGAATAACTTAGAACAACGCTTCAGACCGCTCTCGCTTGCACCGGAGAGTCAAAACCGAATGGTTGCGGAGACACTTGAAACCCCATTTCAAATGGCATTGCCGGCAGATCCTGTAACGCTGGAAGAAGTAAAGCAGCTCGTGTCTAAGTTGAAGCCCAAGAAACCTCCGGGTGAGGATCTTTTGGACAATAGAACAATACGCCTCCTACCAGATCAAGCCTTGCGGTTTCTGGAATTAATTTTTAACAGCGTCCTACGTGTGGGATACTTTCCGAAAATCTGGAAGACAGCGAATATTATGTTGTTTCTCAAGCCAGCAAAGCAGCCAACCGATGCGGACTCCTACAGGCCGATCAGCCTTCTTCCTTCACTGGGCAAAATGATGGAGAGCTTGATCCTAAATAGAATTCTGAATATAGAGACTGTTACTCAGGCGATTCCTAAATTTCAGTTTGGATTTCGGTTGCAGCATGGCACACCAGAACACAGAGTTTGTTATTTGCACTAGAGGCCATGGAAAAGAAGGAGTATGCGGTCGCTGCTTTTCTGGACATCCAGCAAGCTTTTGATAGAGTGTGGCATCCCGGGCTTCTATTCAAAGCAAAGAGCATTCTAACTCCACAACTCTTTCAGCTAATACAAAGTTTTTTAGTAGGGCGAACATTCAGCGTGACGGCCGATGTGTGCAAATCATCGGTCAAGACTATTGAAGCCAGGGTCCCCCAAGGCAGCGTCCTTGGTCCCACCTTGTACTCAATTTACAGTGCGGATATGTCAAATTACAGTGCAATCACTGGACTAGATAACAGAGATGCGCTAATTGCGACCTATGCTGATGACACAGCGGTGCTCACAAAGAGCAACTGCATTCTTCTGGCCACGGATGCGCTCCAACAATACTTAGACGCATTCCAGGAATGGGCTGATAATTGGAACGTTAGTATCAATACTGGAAAATGTGCAAATATGACCTTCACTAATCGTATTCGCAACTGCCCCGGTGTTACACTTAATGGACGAGTGCTAAATCACTCAGTTGCAGTCAAATACCTTGGAGTCATCCTAGACAGAAGACTCACATTCAGAAGACATATCACGGCACTGCAGCACTTATTTAAAAATAAGCTGTCAAAAATGTCGTGGTTACTCGCAGCACGCAACAAGCTTTCCTTGGACAACACGGTCAAAATTTACAAGACTATTTTAGCTCCAGGTCTTTTTTATGCTATACAGGTGTATGGCATTACAGCCACAACACACTTAAATAAGATAAGAATTCTTCAGGCAAAAACATTAAGGAAGATTACTAGGGCCCCTTGGTTCATGAGAACTATGGACATTGAGCGTGACCTCAAAGTGCCAAAAATTGGTTACAAAATCCAGGAGGTGGCAAAAAAATATTTTGAAAGACTGGGTTCTCATCCCAACATTCTGGCAAGGAGACTAAGGGTCGCAGCCCACAGAACCACTTGCCCGAGAAGAAGACTTAGGCGTCACCACCCTCAAGACCTGCTGGATCGGGTGTTGACCTAAAATTGTACCAAAACAAAATGAAATGAAATATCTCTTAAAAAAAAAAAAAATATATATATATATATATATATAATACCTTAGATAACATCCCACAATGCAAAAACCTCTGTTATAGTGCATAACAAAAAAAAAAAAAAAAAAAAAGTTCCGACAAGATTAAGTTGCTCAAAATATTAACAGAACACTACTCTAAATGTAAATATGTAAAATATGTAAAATAAAAAAAAAAAAAAAAAAAAAAAAAACCTAGCTAATACTTTCGTCACCCAAGATTCAATTCTGAGGGTATGCTCCTGGCCACCGCAGTAGTTCTGGTCAGGAATTCTTCTGGCACCTTCGTTCCATGTCATGCCCTTTTGGATTCCGGTTCTCAGCTACATCTCGTTACTGCCAGATTTGCCATCCAACTGCAACTAAAAAGGACAAGATTCTCTTTGATTGTTTGCGGTCTTGGCGACAGCAGGATTTCTACTCACGGATGATCCAGCATTCTATAAGTCACAGCAGATAGCTTTGCTCATTGGATCCAGCTTGTTTTATGAGCTGCTATGCGTGGGTCAAATCAAACTGATGCCGGGATTACCACTAATTCAAAAGACGCGGTTTGGTTGGGTTGTCTCTGGAGCCGACGACAGACGACAGAATGCTGTTCTTCTAACATCAAATGTGACTTTAGAGCCGGATCCGGAGTCTGGCTATGAAGATGAACTTACTCGTCTCGTGCAAAGATTCTGGGAGGCCAACAAGGAAGAATTGGACTGCGAGACACACTTTGTGAAGAACGTCAATCGGCTACCCACTGGGCAATACTCGGTTCGCTTGCCTGTCAAGGCCAATTGTGAGCTGCTGGGAGAATCGTCTCAACAGGCACGGCGTTGATTTTGTCATTTGGAGCGCAAGCTGAATCGTTCGCCAGATCTACGGAGCCAGTACTCGGCATTCATCAAGGAGCTTCAAACTAAGAGCAAGGTGCAGCCAACTAGCTGCTTTGCCTCCCTGTCTCCATTTTTTGATAAAAATAGTTTGTAGTTTGTAGACGGTCGTCTCAAAAACTCTTCGTTGCATTTTGATAGCCACCATCCATTGGCTCTCAAGCGATTTGTATGTACGCGAGGAAAGCCAAATCAGAGTTGGTCTGACAATGCCACAAACATTGTTGGAGCCCGCAATGAGCTTCAGGAGTTAAAGCGGCTATTCCTGTCAGATGCTCATCAAAGTGAGGTACTGAATTTCTGCCTGGCTGACTCTATCGACTGGCGCTTCATCCCTCCAAGGTCCCCCACTTTGGTGGATTATGGGAAGCAGCAGTGAAGACCGCAAAGCATCAGTTCTACCGATCTGTTGGACCATCCATCCTGGCATATGATGAACTGCGCACACTGGTCTGCCACATCACCGCTATCATTAATTCAAAGCTTTTAGTTTCAATTTCAGAAAATACAGCAGATTTAGACGTATTGACCCCAGCTCATTTCTTGAATGGCGGTCCTTCTACATGTTTTAGTGAGCCTGACATAACGAAGCTAATTTCAATCGATTGGATGGGTGGCAACGCGTGAGCTATCTTCAGCAGGTCTTCTGGTCCTGATGGAAATGAGAATACTTGTCTCTTCTTCAACCGCGATCGAAATGGCGAACTTCTCAACCTGGATTAACAATCAACGACGTTGTTCTCATTGAGAATGAGAATCTGCCGCCGCAGAAATGGCCATTGGCTAGATTGATGAGCTTATCCCTGGAAATAATGCCGTCGCCCGAGTAGCTGTCCTGAAAACGGCTACTGGAGAGACGAGACGGGCCATCAACAAGCTGTGTCTACGATTTCAACGGGGGGAGTATGTTGGGCGCAGCACCAGCAAAGATGAGCGGTCAGCTTAAAGAGAGCAAAACAATGGGAAGAGCACCTGTTCATGTGGCTGCTGCTCTCTCTTAAGCTAATCGCTGCCTCCCATGCTCCCCTCTTTTGTCCTAATTCGCACTTTCGGTGCAGCCTCATTGCTAAGCCGGCATATATTATATTGTATAAATTGAGCTGTGGCGGACAGCACAACATTTTGGTCGCTTGCTCGCATTATCATAATTCATATTTGGCGGACAGCACGACACATTAGTTGCTTCCTCGCAATTGTTAACTAACTATTGAGTGCTTTACTATTCTTGGCTAGTCGCACGACGTTCGGTCATTTGCATACAGTATTTAGTAATAGCAATTGTTATCTTGGCTGATCGCACGACACTTTGGTCGCTTGCACACAGTGTTAACATAATTCAATAAAGACATTAACTACAACAAAGTGACTACCTGTCGTTCTTCACCCAGTGCCCGTCCTCTTCGCAGTTCGGTGTCCACACCTCGTCTTCGGACTGGGTCGTCGCCAATCCTCCTCGCGTTGCACTGTCCGGTACGTATGGCGATGCTGACGTTGACGGCCTCTCTTCATCGGACTGGGGCGTCGCCCATTCTCCGCGCGTTCCGCTGTCCCCACTGCTCACCGAGCTTGCCGGTGCCCAGGATCCCGGTGATGGCGTTGGCTCCTTCATTTCCTTCGCGCTTTCCCTTTTGCGGTCGAACTCTTCTGGCAGCCTCGCCTTATTGCTGAATCCGCTGTTGCTATGCGCGCCGCAATGTCGGTTTCCTTTTAGCCCTTGCCTTTTGTTGTTGCCCATTTCGGCTATTGCATACTGCATGCGCTTGCGAGCGAATAGGTGCGTGCATTTGTTGTTGCCCGTTTTGTCTATTGCCTACTGCATGCGATTGCTCATCTTGAGCCCCGAATCGGGCCAAGATCCGCTACCGAAATGCTTTTTGCAGCCTCGCTGTGTTAGCGCTTCAGAGGGATCTGTGTCAGCATCTTACCCGCTGACTGGAGTTGGCTCGGCTTTTCCGCTGACACAGATCGCATTGCTGCACATATGTGAGCACATCCCTGTACAGCCTGGGCCAATAGTAGCGAGCTGCCACCCGTGCTATTGTTTTCCGGCTTCCAAGGTGTCTTGCCGTCGCTGCGTCGTGGTTCTCCTTCAGCACCTGTGCTAGCTTGCCTTTTGGTAAGCACATTTTCATGATGTGGGATATGCCGATACAATTCTCCCGCTTCTTATACATAGTCTGGGAATTTTTGGGGCTTCACTTTCAGCTCCCGCCGCAGCTTCTGGATCCATGGATACTGGTCGCTCGCCTGTCCCTCAGTGTCCACTAGTACCCGACATGTCTCCTCGGGCAGTGGCTGTCAAGATAAGCGTCTGCCACGACATTTAGATTGCCCTTCCTATATTTGACCTCAAAGTCAAATTGTTGCAGCTCCAACGCCCTTCAAGCAATCCTTCCTGACAGGCTCTCGATGGAGTTGAGCTATTTCAAAGCCATGTGATCCGTTACACAATGAAGTCGTATCCCTCCAGATATTCGGATTCCACTCTCCGTCACTCTGTGTAGAGAGTGTATGTGCAGAAGGCACATACATACTTAGAGTTGCGCTTAGGCTCCCACTTGGCTGTATGCGTGAAAGTGCGTTCTGATTCCGAACCGCCCACATAGCCAGTAGAACTCCGACACTCTATTGCCCAGTGGCCCTATTGGCCACACAAGCCCTCTCTGGGTTCTGGATGTGGGTCCTCGGGCCTTCCATTTGCCTAATTGGAGCTGGCCTGGGCCTTGCTATTTCTGTCTCCCGGCTAGGTGGTGTGTGCCTCCCATGCTACCACTCCCAGCGTCGTTCAAGGCCCTAAATATTGTTCTATCTGACTGCTTTTGCTGGCGCAGCATTTCTCGGTCTTTTTCGAGCTCTTCGAACTCATCGGCGAGCAGCATCAGCTCTGTCAGGCTGCGGAACTGGTAAGGCCGAGCGTATGCATGCAGGCTATTGTTATAGATATATTTGATCTCTCGTTCCGCTGCGTAACATATTGGGAGCATTAGCGTCTGCATCTCCACCATATATATTTTAAAGTGTGTGAAGCAATATAATGGGCCGAGGAATTATATATATATTTAAGCATATATATATGTATATTAATGGCCCAGCTCCTCACTAGACAATCACTCGATGGCACCGTTAAGTGGACACGAGCACCATTATAATGTCACAAGTTATGATTACAATTTGGTTGAATCTCTTTGCAATAAAAATACTGAAGCGAGTGTTTTATTATTATGTGGCTTTTGATCGAATGATCCTATGATTTATTCGTATATGTTTCTTACCCTAAAGTACATAGTGTTCTTATATATAAAGAGTTCTGCCGCTGAGTGCGTCGGCAGAACGGGAGTATGTATGTATGTGTATATTTATATTTATGAGTATTATACTCAAGCTTTAGGTTGAACATATAACAACATCAGATATTGTATACACTACAATATGATGAATATATCATATACAACATTCTACACCTAACTTTTTAAAAACAAGTAAGAACTGTGCAGTCGGGCGACACCGACTGCGTGAGACCCTGTTCCTGTTAAAGGTGTGTAGGCTCAATAAATAAGTAGACCGTCCGTAAGTCTGTCCGTATGTTTGAACGCGAGATTATCGAGATTCCTTTCTTGAACATGTCTTTTACATCAATTTCGCTACAGTCATCAAATTTTACAAATACCTTTATTAAAAAAAAATACTATTTTTGTTTTTATATATTTTGGATACACTTCACAAAATCAATTTAATAAAGGCTCAGTGTTGGTGGTGGTGTGTTGATTTGGTTAAACAGACTTGCGTTGTAGGAGCGAAGACCCAGGTTCAATCCCCAGGTAGGTCAACTAGAATTTGTTTTACGGTGGCTTACATTATGATTATTATTATTTTTTTTTCATAAATTAAAATTTCATGGACAGTAACCCACATGTCAAAAATACATAAGTTTTGATTTATCTTAGGGAGGAGGTCAACAGTATCCACCATGCAATATTTTGACGCTCTAGCTTTAAAACTGTAGGAGACACAGTTTTATCCGATTTGCCACTCCCTCAATGGGCGTAAATATCTATAATATATATTTTTGATTCCGGGTGATCTACTTGCACATGTATTCCAAATTTTAACGCTCAAAATATTATAGGATTTATACAAATCGCTATATATATATTCCCGATTTGGCACGCCACCAGGAGGAGTGGGTATATAACTTTTTGATCTAACTTAAGGGAAGGTCAACAGTAACCCACATGCCAAATTATTATGCTCTAGCTTCAAAACTGTAATAGATATAGTTTTATCCGATTTTCCACGCCCACAATGGGCGTAGACATATAAACTATATCTTGAAACGTCCGCGTAGTGTACACGAATATATATTCTAAGTCCCATTTCTTAGACTGCAATATTGACGAAAATAACAGCGTTTTAATCTTAATATATATAGCGTTTAGCGATTTTCCACGCCCCCTGTGGGCGTATCGGGAAAATACTCAAACTTGATCTGACGCGGATACACACGAGCATATATTTCAAATTACAAGTCTCTAGCTTCTATAGTTCCCAAAGAGGACAAGATCATCTGCGATTGTTTGCGGTCTTGACGACAGCAGGATTTCCACTGACGGACACACTGTTCACCTTAGTCTTCGGGCTCATGCTTCGGATTTTGCAACCAATATCACGGCCATGGTAGCATCCAGCATAACTCTCAGACAGCCAAGCGTCAATCTGGACACAAGTAATTGGAACATACTTTGGATGATCCAGCATTCTACAAGTCAAAGCGGATAGATTTACTCATTGGATCCAGCTTGGTTTATGAGCTGCTATTCGTGGGTCAAATCAAGCTGATGCCGGGACTACCATTAATTCAAAAGACGCGGCTTGATTGGGTTGTCTGTGGAGGCGACGATCGACGTCAGCATGCTGTTTTTCTAACATCAAATGTGACTTCAGAGCCGGATCCACAGTCTGGCTGTGAAGATCAACTTACTCGTCTCGTGCGACGATTCTGGGAGGTCGACAGCTACAGTGAGGAAGAACAAGGAAGAATTGGACAGCGAGACACACTTTGTAAAGAACGTCAATCAGCTACCCACTGGGCAATACTCGGTTCGCTTGCCTGTCAAGGCCAATTGTGAGCTGGAGAATCGTCTCAACAGGCATGGCGTTGATTTTGTCATTTGGAGCGCAAGCTGAATCGTTCGCCAGATCTACGGAGCCAGTACTCGGCATTCATCAAGGAGCATCAAACTAAGGGCAAGGTGCAGCCAACTAGCTGCCTTGCCTCTCTGACGCCATTTTTTGATTAAAATGGTTGCTACGTGTAGACGGTCGTCTCAAAAATTCTTCGTTGCATTTTGATAGCCACCATTCAATCATCTTGCACCGGAAGCATCCGGTGACGCGTGCCATCATCCCGCATTTCCATCAACGAAACTTGCACGCTGGTCCTCAGGGCGTTCCAGCTTTGGTTCGGTCCCAGTACTGGCCAATTGGTGGAAGAAATGTGTTTTGGTACAAGCCTGTCTCCAGTGAAATGCTACATCTGCATTTTCGTTTGCTTCTCTACGAAGGAAGTCTCGTTTTAGCTAGTTATGGACTTGACTACAGCTGCATTTTTGTTGGCTCTCAAGCGATTTGTATGTACGCTAGGAAAGCCAAATCAGAGTTGGTCTGACAATGCCACAAACATTGTTGGAGCCCGCAATGAGCTTCAGGAGTTAAAGCGGCTATTCCTGTCAGATGCTCATCAAAGTGAGGTACTGAATTTCTGCCTGGCTGACTCTATCGACTGGCGCTTCATCCCTCCAAGGTCCCCCACTTTGGTGGATTATGGGAAGCAGCAGTGAAGACCGCAAAACATCACTCCTACCGATCTGTTGGACCATCCATCCTGGCATATGATGAACTGCGCACACTGGTCTGCCACATCACTGCTATCATTAATTCAAAGCTTTTAGTTTTAATTTCAGAAAATACAGCAGATTTAGACGTATTCACCCCAGCTCATTTCATGAATGGCGGTCCTTCTACATGTTTTAGGGAGCCTGACATAACGAAGCTAAACTTCAATCGATTGGATGGGTGGCAACGCGTGAGCTATCTTCAGCAGGTCTTCTGGTCCTGATGGAAAAGAGAATACTTGTCTCTTCTTCAACCGCGATCGAAATGGCGAACTTCTCAACCTGGATTGACAATCAACGACGTTGTTCTCATTGAGAATGAGAATCTGCCGCCGCTGAAATGGCCATTGGCTAGAGTGATGAGCTCATCCCTGGAAATAATGCCGTCGCCCGAGTAGCTGTCCTGAAAACGGCTACTGGAGAGACGAGACGGGGCATCAACAAGCTGTGTCTGCTGCCAACGGAGTAATCTGTTGAAATTACGATTTCAACGGGGGGAGTATGTTGGGCGCAGCACCAGCAGCAAAGATGAGCGGTCAGCTTAAAGAGAGCAAAACAATTGGAAGAGCACCTGTTCATGTGGCTGCTGCTCTCTCTTAAGCTAATCGCTGCCTCCCATGCTCCCCTCTTTTGTCCTAATTCGCACTTTCGGTGCAGCCTCATTGCTAAGCCGGCATATATTATATTGTATAAATTGAGCTGTGGCGGACAGCACAACATTTTGGTCGCTTGCTCGCATTATCATAATTCATATTTGGCGGACAGCACGACACATTAGTTGCTTCCTCGCAATTGTTAACTAACTATTGAGTGCTTTACTATTCTTGGCTAGTCGCACGACGTTCGGTCATTTGCATACAGTATTTAGTAATAGCAATTGTTATCTTGGCTGATCGCACGACACTTTGGTCGCTTGCACACAGTGTTAACATAATTCAATAAAGACATTAACTACAACAAAGTGACTACCTGTCGTTCTTCACCCAGTGCCCGTCCTCTTCGCAGTTCGGTGTCCACACCTCGTCTTCGGACTGGGTCGTCGCCAATCCTCCTCGCGTTGCACTGTCCGGTACGTATGGCGATGCTGACGTTGACGGCCTCTCTTCATCGGACTGGGGCGTCGCCCATTCTCCGCGCGTTCCGCTGTCCCCACTGCTCACCGAGCTTGCCGGTGCCCAGGATCCCGGTGATGGCGTTGGCTCCTTCATTTCCGGCGACGTCCACACCGTCACGTAGGCCGGATTCCGCCTTTACCTCCTTACTGTCTTCCTGGGAGGCTCACTGGTGGTCACCGGTTCGGTTACCAGCCCTTCTCCTCGTCCATGTTAGCGGGCTCCATCTTTTTGTTGAGTAGGCCTAGCTCGTGCCAGCGGCTCCTTTTTATACCCTTCGGCCGTGAGTGTAGGCGTCGGTGGCGTCTAGAGGTTCCTTCGCGCTTTCCCTTTTGCGATCGAACTCTTCTGGCAGCCTCGCCTTATTGCTGAATCCGCTGTTGCTATGCGCGCCGCAATGTCGGTTTCCTTTTAGCCCTTGCCTTTTGTTGTTGCCCATTTCGGCTATTGCATACTGCATGCGCTTGCGAGCGAATAGGTGCGTGCATTTGTTGTTGCCCGTTTTGTCTATTGCCTACTGCATGCGATTGCTCATCTTGAGCCCCGAATCGGGCCAAGATCCGCTACCGAAATGCTTTTTGCAGCCTCGCTGTGTTAGCGCTTCAGAGGGATCTGTGTCAGCATCTTACCCGCTGACTGGAGTTGGCTCGGCTTTTCCGCTGACACAGATCGCATTGCTGCACATATGTGAGCACATCCCTGTACAGCCTGGGCCAATAGTAGCGAGCTGCCACCCGTGCTATTGTTTTCCGGCTTCCAAGGTGTCTTGCCGTCGCTGCGTCGTGGTTCTCCTTCAGCACCTGTGCTAGCTTGCCTTTTGCTACGCACATTTTCATGATGTGGGATATGCCGATACAATTCTCCCGCTTCTTATATATAGTCTGAGAATTTTTGGGGCTTCACTTTCAGCTCCCGCCGCAGCTTCTGGATCCATGGATACTGGTCGCTCGCCTGTCCCTCAGAGTCCACTAGTACCCGACATGTCTCCTCGGGCAGTGGCTGTCAAGATAATGCGTCTGCTACGACATTTAGATTGCCCTGCCTATATTTGACCTCAAAGTAAAATTGTTGCAGCTCCAACGCCCATCTAGCAATCCTTCCTGACAGGCTCTCGATGGAGTTGAGCTATTTCAAAGCCATGTGATCCGTTACACAATGAAGTGGTATCCCTCCAGATATTCGGATTCCACTCTCCGTCACTCTGTGTAGAGAGTGTATGTGCAGAAGGCACCTACATACTTAGAGTTGCGCTTAGGCTACCACTTGGCTGTATGCGTGAAAGTGCGTTCTGATTTCGATCCGCCCACATAGCCAGTAGAACTCCAGCATGGCGTTCCGGCACTCTATTGCCCAGGGGCCCTCTTGGCCACACACGCGGAATGCTCTCTCTGGGTTCTGGATGTGGGTAGTCGGGCCTTCCACTTGCCTCCTTGGAGATGGCCTGGGCCTTGCCATTTCTGTCTCCCGGCTAGGTGGTGTGTGCCTCCCATGCTACCACTCCCGTTCGTCGTTCAAGACCCTAAATCTTGTTCTATCTGACTAATTTTGCTGGCGCAGCATTTCTCGGTCTTTTTCGAGCTCTTCGAACTCATCGGCGAGCAGCATCAGCTCTGTCAGGCTGCGGAACTGGTAAGGCCGAGCGTATGCATGCAGGCTATTGTTATAGATATATTTGATCTCTCGTTCCGCTGCGTAACATATTGGGAGCATTAGCGTCTGCATCTCCACCATATATATTTTAAAGTGTGTGGAGCAATATAATGGGCCGGGGAATTATATATATATATAAGCATATATATGTATATTAAGGGACCAGCTCCTCACAGCAAACTCAATATCGGTTATAGTAACCACCGCAACGACGAACGCGACACAGACACACAGGAGTGGCTCTCTGTCGCACTCGGCTATTTAGCAATGAGCTTGTGTGCACCCACAGACGAACAGCGAAACGTTAGACGAAGTACCGTACCACATTCGCCAGACATGCAAAGGCGCCACGATAACAGGGCTTTAGCGAATGGAACGTTCTAGACAATCACGCGATGGCACCGTTAAATGGACACGAGCACCATTGTAATGTCACAAGTTATGATTACAATTTGGTTGAATCTCTTTGCAATAAAAATACTGAAGCGTGTGCTTCATTATGTGGCTTTCGATCGAATGATCTTATGATTTATTCGTATATGTTTCTTACCCTAAAGTACATAGTGTTCTTATATATAAAGAGTTCTGCCACTGAGAGCGTCGGCAGAACGGGAGTAAGTATATGTGTGTATGTTTGTATGTATGTGCAGAAGGCACATTGGGCTTAGGCTACCACTTGATTGTATGCGTCAAAGTGCTTACGCTGCAGATCTCATGCTGCAAACCAGTCCACATATAAGTGGCTGATCGTATTACGGCATTTATGTATGGTTGTGTTATGTAAACACAGCGACAAAGTGCCACTATGTTTATGAGTATAATACTCAAGCTTTAGGTTGAACATATAACAACATCAGATATTGTATACACTACAATATGATGAATATATCATATAAAAAATTCTACACCTCCCTTTTTAAAAACAAGTAAGAACTATGCAGTCGGGCGACACCGACAGCGTGAGACTCTGTTCCTGTTAAAGGTATGTAGGCTCAATAAATATGTAGACCGTCCATCCGCCTGTCCGTATGTTTGAACGCGAGATTATCGAGATTCCTTTTTTGAACATGTCTTTTACATCAATTTAGCTACAGTCATCAAATTTTATAAATAGCTTTTTAAAAAATAATACTATTTTTGTTTTTATATATTTTGGATACTAGCTCCACATTTCACAAAATCAATTTATTATAACCTCAGTTGCAAATAAAGCCACATTTACATTTTTTTTAATTTTTTAGGCAAAACCGTATTTTTTATAAAATATAAGGATTAATGCTGAAAATTTTATCAAAATCCATTAAATAACATAGAAGTTATAAAAAAAAAACATTTTATTAAATGATAATATCATGCGGCAGCGATGAGAATCGACCCTGGGTCACACGCTTCGAATGCCACCGACTCTACCCACTACACCACGGTGTCTCTTTCACGAAGAAGCGCGAAATTAAATATATGTTTTGGTGGTGTGTTGATTTGGTTAAATAGACTTGCGTTGTAGTAGCGAATACCCAGGTTCAATCTCCAGTTAGGTCAACTAGAATTTGTTTTACGGTGGGTTACATTAGGATTAATATTTTTTATTTTTTTGTTCATAAATTAAAATTTCATGAACAGTAACCGAGGAGATACAGTCTTACCCTATTTGCCATGCCCCCAATAGGCGTAGGATACAGGTATATATCTTCCAAATCCCAACTCTTTGACCGCAATATTGCCGAAATGATCACGGTTTTAGTAAAAGATATAGTAATTCCCGATTTGCCTCCCCCCCAGATAACGTGTAAGTTAACTTATAAGTTACGCACATTATATAATTATATAGCGCCCTAGACTCAACAGTCAGGCAGCAAGCACATTTAGGGACACGATATCGAATGTAAAATACTTGTTAAGTACAAATATCAAAACAAAAGTATCAAGTATAAAACATCGGGATCAAAAACGAATATAGTCGATACCAAAAGGTATCGATACTTTTTCGGGTCCCTAAGCACATGGTAAAATATTCCTTTCCGGCTGAGCTGACCGACATCTGCAATAAGCCGCAAGTTTTGTATTGTCGCTTTAAGAATAAACGAGCATTACTCCGGCACGCTGCCGTAAAAGAAATTGTTTATACTTTACAATTCGTTGCTGAGCCTCAAGGCCAGTGATTAGAAAAAGGGGGCGAAGTCAAACCCTCCAACGTAATCGTCATAAGAAGATTATAATTACGCAATCAGCGCTGGACCAGCTTTCAACATCTAGTTCACCGCTGGACCAACCAAAATACTTAATTGGCGCCCAACACGATAGGATCTACACCCTTAGCGATAGTTATAGAGACTTAACTGTCCCAAATCGTGTAAGTTCATTTTGAAATAATCTCCAAATCAGTCACACAAACCTGTTCAAAAAAAAAACAAAAGAGTGAATGTGAATATCAAGTATAGTTCACAAATTTCTTTATATTAAGATACGTTTCTTGCACATGTGGGTTTATTAAAAAAATAAAAACAAACCTTTTTTATAAATTTGTGCAGTTCAATTCTCATTCACATGAGCATACAAGTTAGTTAGCACATATAAAATCCACGTATAATAAAAGCTGTATTTATGAACCGGTTTGACGCTCTGAGAGATATTAAAGTAGAGTGTAATAGTGACTCAGAGTGGGAAGGAAGTAGCCAACGCGGCTATAGCCAAGAATCATACCTTAGCGGTAGCCAAGACACTAACCTTAGCCAGTTTCCACACCCCGCCGATAGCCAGGTGCAAAACCCTAACATTATCAAAACACAAAACCAAGATCACCCAATCATGGACACGAACCAGATACAAGCCTTGATCCAAAGCGTGGTTACCCAAGCTTTGAACCAACAGGCAGAGATTTTTCAGTCACAGCTAAACGCCATGACAGAGAAAGTAAACAGCTTGTGCGTTGAAACGCCACAAGTTAAAGTCTTTCAGAGAATTTCGGTCAATCCACAAATGAAATGCGATATTCCCCTCGATATTATAAAATCAATCCCTGAATTCAGTGGAGGTTCTGATGAATATGTAGCATGGAGGCAATCGGCTTGCGATGCCTATGAGCTATTTAAACCATTTAATGGCAGCTCTACACACTACCAAGCGGTCACAATTATCAGAAACAAGCTCCGAGGGGCAGCAAGGGCAGTATTAGTGTCACACAACACAGTGCTCAATTTCGATGCGATAATAGCTAGACTAGATTGCTCATACGCCGACAAAACGTCGCTACGCCTCTTAAGACAGGGACTTGAAATGGTCAGACAAGGCGATTCAAGCCTAATGGACTATTACGACGAGGTTGAGAAAAAGTTAACTTTGGTAACAAACAAAATCGCCATGACATATGAAACCGAGCAGGCCGCGCTGCTCAATGAAGAAATTAGGACAGATGCGCTTCATGCGTTCATTTCTGGCTTGAAAAAGCCTCTCAAAGTAATAGTTTTTCCGGCACAGCCGAAAGATTTACCGTCTGCCATGGCATTAGCCAGGGAAGCTGAGGCGAGCATTGAGCGAAGCATGTTTTCGGCATCGTATGCTAAGGCCGAAAGAGAAAATACTAGGGAGGGAAACAGGAACCGCCCACAAAGCTCGAGACAAGGAAAGAACAACAAAGACGAGCGAGGCCAGGAAAAAAATCCCTATTATGTTAAGAAACAGCAGACCAGCAATGGTAGCCAGGAAATGAATAAAAGGGAGGATTCGGGCCAAAATCCTGAACCGATGGAGGTTGACTCCTCATCCAAATTTAGGCATCGCACCAACTATGGGAAAACCCAAGCTGAGCCAGAACAAGCACAAAAGAGATCAAACATGTCCGATCGGGCTTCAGGCGCAAGACGCCAACGCTTGAACAACATTGTTCGGAGTGCCCCCCAAACTCAGGATCCCAATTACGAAAACGCAGCGGAGGCTGCTGTGGTCAACATTGAGGACGATTCTGAATCAATTTGTGACAACGATTCACTTAATTTTTTAGGGAACGCTCCCGGCTGCCATTCATCAAGCGGCAGCTGGGTGGTAGAGCAATAAAAATCCTGATAGACACAGGGGCGGCAAAAAATTACGTTAAGCCCGTAAAGGAGCTGGAAAAAGTAATGCCTGTCGATAACCCCTTTACTGTAAGCTCGATCCACGGCTCGAGCAGAATAAAAGAGAAGTGTCTCATGAAAATATTTGGGCATGTTACCCCATTTTTTTTGCTAGACACCCTCAGTTCATTCGATGCTATAATTGGCTTCGACCTGCTAACGCAGGCAGGAGTTGCATTAAATCTACAAAACAGTACGATCAGTTATAAAAATAAAACTGAGCAAATTCAATACCACACTTGTGACAACGTAAACTTTACTAATGTCAATGATATACTTGTACCAGACTCCATTAAAAGGGAGTTCAAAGACATGATATCAAAGCGGATAAGCTCATTTTCGACCTCTAACGAGGCACTGCCATTTAATACCTCAATTGTGGCTACCATTCGTACTATCGATAATGAACCAACATATTCGAAACTGTACCCATACCCTATGGGAGTTTCTGACTTTGTAAACGAGGAAATTAAGCAACTCCTCAAAGATGGCATTATAAGACCATCACGATCCCCATATAACAGCCCCCTATGGGTTGTCGATAAGAAAGGGACCGACGCCAATGGGAACAAAAGAAAGCGATTAGTGATCGACTTTAGGAAGCTAAATGAGCGAACTATTGCCGACAAATATCCCATGCCAAGTATTCCTAGGATTCTAGCGAATCTAGGTAAGGCAAAATTTTTCACTACCCTAGATTTAAAGTCAGGGTATCACCAGATTTACTTAGCGGAACAAGACCGCGAAAAAACCTCATTCTCAATAAATGGTGGCAAATACGAGTTCTGTCGGCTACCCTTCGGCTTGAAAAATGCAGGAAGCATTTTTCAAAGAGCCATTGACGATGTTCTGAGGGAACAAATAGGGAAAATATGCTATGTGTACGTAGACGACGTCATAATATTTTCCGAAAATGAAGCCGATCATGTTCGCCACATCGACACGGTATTGAAATGCCTGTGCGAGGCCAACATGAGAGTAGCACAAGAAAAAACCAGATTTTTTAAAGAAAGCGTAGAGTTTTTGGGATTTATAGTTACTAAAGGTGGCACCAAAACTGACCCCGAAAAGGTTAAAGCCATACAAGAATACCCCGAGCCAAGAAACCTATTTAGTCTTCGCTCATTTCTTGGCCTAGCTAGTTACTATAGAGGGTTTATCAGGGACTTTGCATCAATAGCAAGACCCCTAAACGACATCCTTAAGGGAGAGAATGGATCCGTCAGTAAATACAGATCCAAAAAAGTCGAAATAGAATTTAACGAGTCCCAACGCAATGCTTTTGAAAATCTGCGTAACATTTTGGCATCAGAGGATGTCATGCTCATGTACCCAGACTTCAAACAGCCTTTTGACTTGACTACTGACGCCTCAATGGATGGCATCGGCGCGGTCCTATCCCAAGGGGGTAGACCGATAACCATGATCTCTCGAGCTTTGAAACAAAGCGAGGCACACTATGCCACAAATGAAAGAGAGCTATTGGCCATCGTATGGGCACTTGGCAAATTACAAAATTACCTATACGGTACAAGGGAAATTAATATCTTCACCGATCATCAACCCCTTACCTTCTCTGTCTCAGACAGAAATACGAATGCCAAGATCAAAAGGTGGAAATCATTCATTGACGAACACAATGCAAAAATGTTCTACAAGCCAGGGAAAGAAAATTTAGTGGCTGATGCCTTATCAAGGCAAAATGTGAATGCCTTACAAAGTGAACCCCAATCTGACGCTGCCACTGTTCATAGCGAACTTTCATTGACCTACACGGTCGAAACAACTGAAAAGCCACTCAACTGCTTCAAAAACCAGATTATATTGGAAAAAGCACGTTTTGAATGGAAACAAAACTTTATACTTTTTGGCTCAAAAATTCGTCACATTATTCACTTCACAGATAAGAATAATCTTATTGAAGTTCTGAAGCCACTCATCGTGCCAGACGCAGTAAATGCGATACATTGTGATTTGCCGATTTTAGCGTGCGTTCAGCACGACTTGGTATTAAATTTCCCGGCCACACAATTCTGGCACTGCAAAAACTTGGTGGAAGATGTGACCAATAAAAACGATCAGCTAGAAATAATCGCGGTCGAACATAATCGAGCGCACAGAGCAGCACAGGAGAATGTGAAGCAGATTCTCCGTGAATACTACTTTCCAAACATGTCTAAAATGGCAAATGAGGCCGTCATAAATTGCAGAGTATGCACCAGGGCAAAATATAATAGGCATCCCAAAAAACAGGAAATGGGGGTGACTCCAATACCATCATATGCGGGCGAAATGCTGCATATCGACATTTATTCCACAGACAAGAAAATTTTTCTTACCTGCATCGACAAATTTTCCAAATTTGCAGTGGTGCAACCACTATTATCCCGGACAATAGTGGACATAAAAATGCCCATCATTCAATTAATAAATTTTTTCCCAGAAGTAAAAACAATATATTGTGATAATGAAGCTTCCTTTAACTCGGAAACCATCACATCACTTCTTAAAAACGGATACAACATTGACATTGTCAATGCACCCCCACTTCACAGCAGCTCGAATGGCCAAGTGGAACGTTTCCACAGCACATTGGGTGACATTGCTAGGGCTTTTAGAATGGACAAAGTCTCTTCGGACACGACAGAACTTATCATGAGGGCGACGGTAGCATACAACCGATCTATTCACTCGGTCACAGACCAGAAGCCCATAGAAGTCATATATGCAGCATCTAAAGACTTTAGACAAGCTATTAAAGATAAAGTAGCCAAAGCTCAGCAAGACAACCTCGCCAGGTGCAACCCGGACAGACAAAACAGAACATTTGATGTAGGCGAAAAAGTCCTCGTAAAAAACAATAAAAGATTGGGTAACAAGTTGACCCCATTGTTTAAAGAGGAAAAAATAGTAGCCGATTTGGGAACCTCGGTTCTCATTAAGGGGAGGGTGGTCCACAAGGACAACATCAAATAAAGGTCACACACACTTTTTAACACAAGCTAAAATTAAAATAAAATGCACTTCCTTGATTCCCCGCCTTTTCCACTCCCTTTACAGGATTTGCCTTGCGATCCTCCTGACATTAGGAGCAGCACATAGTCGGATCATCGACTACTCCCATGCCAACTATGTACCAATAATAGACGGGAAGGTATTGGTATGGGAACAACGAGACTTCCTCAGGCACTCCAGTAATTTAACCGAATTCACAAATATTGCAGACGAGACAGCAAAATTGTCAGGTTTATTTCCCCAATCGCACATGCGAAAATTGTTAGATGTAGACATAGAACACATTAGAAGCTTGTTGTCCGTAGTCAAAATTCACCATAGAATGGCACGAAGTTTAGATTTTTTTAGGAACAGCTCTTAAAGTAATAGCAGGCACACCGGATGCCTCCGACTTTGAGAAAATTAGGTGGTCCGAGTCAAATTTAATTGAAGCTAATAACAAGCAAATAACGATCAATACAGAAACTCAGAGACAAATAAACAAGCTCACAGATACAGTAAACGAAATAATTAAAGCTAAGAAAAATGAATTCATTGATACACCACACTTGTATGAAACGCTATTGGCAAGAAACAGAATTTCGATTAACCAAATATCAGACTTGATACTCACAATCACATTGGCCAAAGCCGGCATTATAAATCCAACAATTTTTAACCATGATGATTTGAAGAATATTTTAAATGAACACCCCATAGAGATTCCCATAGTCAGTCTAACCGAAGCATCTAAAATCAAAATCTTACAGTCCGAAAATATAGTCCATATACTAATAGCGTACCCTAAGGTTAAATTTATTTGTAAGAAGGTTACAATTTTTCCGGTGGCGCACCAACATATCTCTCTGCAAATAGAAGAAAACACCGTAGCCGAATGCGAAAACGACATACTAGCAGTCAACGAGTGCGTGACAACAACATACGCCTCCATTTGTAAGCTAACAACGCAAAACACCTGCGCGCGGGCATTACATGCTAGTAGCACTGCCTCCTGCCGTACGCAGCCAAGCCACTTACAGGCCGTATCACAAGTAGATGACGGCATCATCATAATCAACGAGAGCACAGCAAAGATCATCGTAGACGACGGTCCAGAAATATTAACCAATGGGACACACCTCGTCACCTTCCGTTTTTCCGCAATAATCAATGGGACAAAATGTCAACCAGCGGGAGATGATCAGCAAGACTCCAGGCATAGCAGCATCGCCATTAGTGAATATCATTGGCCATGATCCGGTATTAAGTGTACCGTTGCTGCACAGAATGAACATCGACAACCTTCGTGCCATCCAGAACTTTAAGGAAGAATTGGAGTCATCCGAAACGCATGCAAATTGGCTAACAATCGGCATAACGCTAAGCATCGTAGGCAGCTGCTTCATCATAATTTACCATCTGTTTAAGCGTCGGCAGTCATCGAAGGAGCTTCAGAGTGCCATTAATAAATACAACGTGTCCGAGGACGGCCAATCTTAAGGGGGAGTAGTTAACTTATAAGTTACGCACATTATATAATTATATAGCGCCCTAGACTCAACAGTCAGGCAGCAAGCACATTTAGGGACACGATATCGAATGTAAAATACTTGTTAAGTACAAATATCAAAACAAAAGTATCAAGTATAAAACATCGGGATCAAAAACGAATATAGTCGATACCAAAAGGTATCGATACTTTTTTCGGGTCCCTAAGCACATGGTAAAATATTCCTTTCCGGCTGAGCCGACCGACATCTGCAATAAGCCGCAAGTTTTGTATTGTCGCTTTAAGAATAAACGAGCATTACTCCGGCACGCTGCCGTAAAAGAAATTGTTTATACTTTACAATTCGTTGCTGAGCCTCAAGGCCAGTGATTAGAAAAAGGGGGCGAAGTCAAACCCTCCAACGTAATCGTCATAAGAAGATTATAATTACGCAATCAGCGCTGGACCAGCTTTCAACATCTAGTTCACCGCTGGACCAACCAAAATACTTAATTTGTGTATACATTACTTTTGATTTATCTTTTATTATCTTAAGAAGAGGAGGTCAACAGTATCCCACATGCAAAATTTTGACGCTCTAGCTCTAAAAGTGTAGGAGATACAGTTTTATCCGATTTGCCACTCCCTCAATGGGCGTAAATATCTATAATATATATTTTTGATTCCGGGTGATCTACTTGCACATGTATTCCAAATTTTAGTCTTAAACGCTCAAAATATTATAGGATTTATACAAATCGCATATATATATTCCCGATTTGGCACGCCCCCAGGGGGGCGTGGGTATATGACTTTTTAATCTAACTTAAGGGAAGGTCAACAGTAACCCACATGCCAAATTTGGATTCTCTAGCTTCAAAACTGTAATAGATATAGTTTTATCCGATTTTCCACGCCCACAATGGGCGTAGATATATAAACTATATCTTAAAACGCCCGCGTGGTGTACACGAATATATATTCTAAATCCCATTTCTTAGACTGCAATATTGACGAAAATAACAGCGTTTTAATCTTAATATATGTAGCATTTCCCGATTTTCCACGCCCCCTGTGGGCGTATCGGAAAAATACTCAAACTTCATCTGACGCGGATACACACGAGTATATATTCTTAATTACAAGTCTCTAGCTTCTATAGTGTCCAAATGCTGCGCTTTCATACAGACAGACGTACAGACAGCAAGACGGACATTGCACAAATCTAAGAGACTCTTTTTCCCTTTGGGAACAGAGTCTAAAAATAATGTAAATATACCTATGAAGATATTTATAATATTTATATATGTTTTTAGTTGATATATATTAATTATTTTAATAATATTTTGAAATTTAATAAAAATGATTTATATATTTTATATATTTTATATATATTGTAATTAAAGATAGCAAGAATAAGAAGCAAAAAGTACACAAGGATAGGTTAAAAAGAAAATTATAAAAAAAACGAGTTATAAAATAAAATGTTTTTATTACACTAAACTATATATGTATATGTTAGAAAAAATAAAAAATTAATATATATTTAGTGACATATGTATTCACACACTTTACTTATAACATGCACTTGACAATTGTATATCACATAAGATACACATTCCTTTCCCACAGTAGTAACATAAACATAATTCAATAATCAAATAGTGACAATAACAATTCTGGCTTCCCACGAACTTATCAATTATTATAAACAACTGCCAGAATCGCTATTCCCACGATAGGGGTTGAAACTGCCGACGTGGCACAAATCACGGCTCTCTCAATATTCGCCTCTCCCAAAGAGCGATCATCTTAAGAGCCAAAAGCTCCAAGGTTTAAAGTCCAATTAATAAAAGCTCAAAGCCGAGGTTTGCTAAACGTCTTCAGTACTTAGCATAATTAGTCTAGATTTTTGTCTCTACTCCGTAGTGTCGGATAAGTTGAAATAAAGTTATATTTTTTTAATAAACCGATTCTCGAACTACGTTATTATATATATATATATATATATATATATATATATATATATTTTTTTTTGTTTTTGGTGTAAAAAATTTTTTTTTTATATTTTTTTTTTTTTTTTGTTTTGGTGTGTTTTTATTTATTTTTTTTTCTTTTTTTTTTTGGCGCAGCCGGTAGGATATCATAATAAATCCTCGTAAAAGTGAATCCGATCCTTTTCGATCCGCTAAACAAAGATCCTTGAACGACCAAGAGATTCTTTGGGATTGAGCACGCGAATTTGCCGCAGAAGCATCGTGATTTCCAAATTTACAATTTTGGAAAAAAATTGATATCCGCCAAAGAACCCGCGTGTGTTAGTGCAATTTTAATTCAACAATTAACAATTGTGGCCCACTAGTTAAAGTGCGACCGCCACCAAAAGGGAAATTGAAAATTAAATTGACATTAGTGCACTAGCTCACTTAGGACATAAGCCTTATACAAGCAGTCTGTGAACATTTACAATAAATCAGTATAGAAATATACATACTGTTACCCACACCAACCAACCACTAAACGAAAACATCATGACAACAACAGCAAGCATGGAGCTATCAGAGTCTCATCTAAAGCAGGCTCTTGGACAACTCCGACAGCTGCCAGTCTTCGATGGAAAGACGGAAGAACTCACTGCCTTCATCAGGAGAGTGGACTTCATCATGCAGCTTTACCCAACTCAGGACATTAGACAGCACAGCGTGTTATTTGGAGCGATTGAGATGCAACTATCTGGAGCAGCTCAGAGAGTTTCGCAATTAACAGCAGCGAACACATGGATGGTGCTAAAACAAGCACTAATCGAGGAATTCAAAACGCAAACACCCTATGAAGAACTTCTAAGAAGACTCTACAATACACATTACAATGGAAGTATTCGTAAGTTTGTAGAAGAACTAGAATATAAGTCATTTGTAATATCTAACAAATTAATGTTAGAAAATAATAGTCAAAATACCTTGTTGTACACAAATGCAATGAACAATACAGTGAAAGATGTTATTACGAAAAAATTACCAGACAGAATTTTCATGACATTAGCTAGATACGATATAACTACGGCAACGAAACTGAAACAAGTAGCACAGCGTGAGGGACTATATGAAAATAATAAACCAGACAGTCCAAAGCCTCATAACAATTCACATAAGGGAAATAATCAAAATTATTACCCAACCACAAATCTTTCAAATATAACAAATTCAAATATTAAACCAAGTAATAACAATGATAACAATCAATTATTACAAAAACAATTTAAACAAAATTTAGATCAAGCAAGAACACAAAACCCTATGAATTACCCAAGTCAAACTCAAGTTCCACAAGAACAAATTAAAACTTTTAAAAGACAACGGGAAAGTACGAGTGGTCATTCAAAGATGGATACTTCTGAAAATTTTCATCAAGATGCCTCGGAACCCGAAAATCAAACCCCTTCATCCGAATCACAATGAATGGGTAAAATTTCAACTGTGTAATAGACACAGGTTCATCTATTATTTTGATGAAAGAAAAGTTTAAATTTTCCGATTAAACCTTGCCATTTAAATGTGCAAACAATTAATGGTGATGTGCAACTAAAGAAATCTATGTCTTTAGCCCCAAGCAAACTTTGTCCGACTAATCAAATATTCTATTTACACAATTTTTCCGAAAATTATGATATTTTATTAGGAAGAGAATATCTAGAATCTTGTGAAGCAAGAATAAACTATAAAGAAAAAACAGTCATCTTAAGCGATTATCAGTTTCTTATGAGATATAATCGTGATGAGCCTGTTGAGGACAAGACCACAATAAATTGCCTTGATCCGCCTCTAACGGAAGATAAACCGTTTAATTTTGCAATAAATATTGAGCTAAAGGAAACAAATGATTTCAGATTAGAACATCTGCACGATGAAGAAAAAGTTAAACTTACTAATATTCTTTTCGAGTTTAATGACATTCAGTACAAAGAAAGTGAAAATTTGACTTTCACCAGTACAATTAAGCATGCCATTAAAACGAAACACGAAGATCCAATTTTTAAGCGTCCTTATAAATACCCCCAAGCTTACGACGAAGAAGTCGAAAAACAAATCAAAGAAATGATTGAACAGGGAATAATCCGAAAATCAAATTCACCTTATTGCTCACCTATTTGGATTGTGCCAAAGAAGAGTGATGCATCAGGTAAACAAAAATTCCTTATAGTCATTGACTATCGAAACTTAAATGAAATTACAATTGATGATAAATATCCTATTCCAGTCAAGGATGAAATATTAGACAAACTTGGAAAATGTCCATACTTCACTACCATTCACTTTGCAAAAGGATTTCATCAGATTCAAATGGATTCGCAAAGCATTCCAAAAACAGCGTTTTCAACTAAAAACGGACATTTCGAATATACTCGAATGCCTTTTAGTCTGAAAAATGCTCCAGCAACATTTCAACGTTGTATGAACAATCTATTAGAATATCTCATCTATAAAGATTGTTAAGTATACATGGATGATATAATTGTATATTCCACTTCATTGGAAGAACACTTATTATCATTAAAAAGAGTATTCAGTAAACTCAGAGAAGCGAATTTAAAATTACAACTTGACAAATGTGAATTCATGAAAAAAGAAACTGAATTCTTAGGTCACGTTATAACAACAGAAAGAATCAAACCAAACCCAACAAAAATCACTGCTATACTAAATTTTCCAATTCCAAAAACAACAAGAGAAATTAAATCATTTTTAGGACTTTGTGGATATTACAGAAATTTTATTCCTAAATTTGCACATATTGTAAAACCAATGACTTTAAAGTTAAAGAAAGGAGCAACAATTAATATTAATGATAACGATTATATTTCCGCTTTTGAAAAACTAAAAATATTAATTACGTCCGATCCAATATTAATTTATCCGAATTTTGAAAAAACATTTTCACTTACAACAGATGCCAGTAATATAGCAATAGGAGCTGTACTGTCACAAAATCAAAAACCAATTTGTTATGCAAGTAGAACATTAAATGAGCATGAAATAAATTATTCCGCTATTGAAAAAGAACTTTTAGCTATTGTTTGGGCCACTAAATACTTCAGGTCCTATCTATTTGGTAGAAAATTCGAGATCCTCAGCGATCATAAACCACTTGTTTGGCTTAATAACATAAAAGAACCAAACATGAAATTGCAAAGATGGAAGATAAAATTAAACGAATTTGATTATAAAATAAAATATGTACCAGGCAAAGAAAATTATGTTGCGGATGCTTTATCCAGAATTAAAGTAGAAGAAAATTTGTTAGGAGAAATTTATAATACCACAGCAGCAACTGTACACAGCGCTGAAGAAGACAACCAAAATTATATTTCGGTTACCGAAAGACCCATAAACTACTATAAACGTCAAATAGAATTTAAAAGAAGCACTTCAAATGATGTTAAATTAAATCACTATTTCCATAAAACACAAATATTAATAAATTACATTGAAATGACAAATGACTATGCTAAAGAAATAATTAAAGAATATTTATGTTCAAAGAAAAGCGTTATTCATTTTAATAATGAAACCGATTTTCTTATTTTCCAAAAAGCTTTCGTTGAAATAATTAATCCAAATAACATTACTAAAGTAATGAGATCCACAAACAAAAAACTGATAGATCTTCAATCATATGCAGAATTCAAAGAGTATATTATTGAAACACATAGAAAATTATTACATCCAGGTATAGAGAAATTAACTCAATTATTTAAAGAAAAGTACTACTACCCGGATTATCAAAATCTTATTCAAAATATAATTAACGAATGCGAAGTTTGTAATATAGCCAAAACAGAGCATAGAGATACCAAATTAGCATTTGAATTAACTCCAGAAATTCATAACCCAAGAGAAAAGTATGTAATTGATTTTTACATGGTCGATAATAAACAATTTTTATCTTGTATAGACATCTATTCCAAATATGCAACTTTAATTGAAGTAAATGGTAGAGATTGGTTAGAAGCCAAAAGAGCTCTTTTAAAAATATTTAACGACATGGGAAAACCAATAGAACTAAAAGCAGATAAAGACTCAGCTTTTATGTGTTCCGCATTGCAAATATGGCTGAAATCCGAAAATGTAAATATTAACATTACAACAAGTAAAAATGGTGTTTCCGACATCGAAAGATTTCATAAAACAATAAATGAAAAATTAAGAATTATCAATAGTGAAACAGACACTGAAAATAAATTAACTAAGTTCGAAATTATACTCTACACATATAATCACAAAACAAAACATAATACAACTGGTAGAACACCAGCAGATATATTTATTTATGCTGGAACCCCAGCTTATAATACACAAATAAATAAAACAAATCAAATTGAAAAATTAAATGAAAATCGAAAAGATTTTGAAATAGATACTAGGTACAGACAGTCACCGTTAGTAAAATCTAAGTCTACAAATCCTTTTAAGCATACTGGAAATTTAACACAGATAGATGAAAAACATTACGAAGAAATTAACAGAGGTAGAAAAATAACACATTATAAATCAAAATTTAAAAAGAAAAAGATAAATAATAAAAGTAAATATGATAATTCCAGATCAACCAACGACTCAAACAAAGAAGATAACCCATCATAAACTGACATCACTTATAATAATATTTATATTATCCTATTTTATACTGCCAATAAAAAGCCAAAGCTTAGAAATAAATCCTATAAAATCAAAAAATGGTTACCTAATATTTACAACAGGAACAATGAATTTACCTGTAAATTATGAATACCATTATCTAACAATCAATATAACTAAAACTGAAGAAACTTATAATAATTTAATAATGCAAACTAAAGAATTTGAAACACTGACCCAAATAATATACTTAACAGAAAAAGCTTAATAGAGAAATGAACGGAATAAGACTTATAAAACGTAACAAAAGAGGACTTGCAAATTTTATGGGAACCTTTTACACATACCTTTTTGGAACATTAGATCAAGAAGACAAAGAAGAATTACAATCAAAAATAGATCATTTATCCGAAAATAGTGTACAAGCTAATGAATTGAATGAAGTAATAAAAGCAGTAAACAGAGGTATAGAAGTTGTGAACAAGTTGAGTTTAACTCACGAAGGAGATCAAAAACTTGCAATACTGATTTTCAATCTACGAGAATTTACTGAATATATCGAGGACATAGAACTAGGAATGCAATTAACAAGACTGGGTATATTCAATCCTAAATTATTAAAACATGATCCACTATCACATATAAACGCTGAAAAAATAATAAATATTAAAACATCAACTTGGTTAAAAACCACCACAAATGAAATTTTGATCATTTCCCATATTCCACGCAAAATCATTAATACACCACTTTTGGAAATAATTCCTTACCCTGACGAAAACAAAAATATTTTGACAGAAACGATACATGACAAATACTTTGTTCAAAATAATAAATCATTCACTGCAAAATCTAAAAATCTAGTAATGAATCAATGTATAACAGGAATTTTAAATCAAGAAAAAACAGAATGTAGATATTCACAAATTCATAAAAGTTACGATTTAAAATATGTAGAGCCAAACATTATATTAACATGGAATTTGCCAAAAACTATTTTGAATCAAAATTGTCTTAAAAGAGAAATAATCATCGAAGGTAATAATTTAATAAAAGCATTCAATTGTTCAATACAACTAGACGAAATTTTAATCACAAATACTATGTTAGATTACACACAAACAGTTTATGTAAGCAATAATGTAAGTAACCTAGAACAAATATCCTATATTCAAACTAAAGAAATTTTACAAGAACACACAAAAATGTACAACACATTTCAAATTATAATTTTAACTACATTAACTATTATTGTAATCACATTAACATTGTATTTTATTTATAAGTATAAAAATATACCACACAAAATTATCATAAATTATAAGAACCAAAAAGAATCAACCCCAGATACACAAAAAGAAGAAGTAACTGAAATGAAAAATGAAAATATTGTAATAGAAAATGATCCTACATTATATCCTAAATTATCCGCCTGAGGACAGGCTAAATTTTTAAGGATGGGGAAGTGACATATGTATTCACACACTTTACTTATAACATGCACTTGACAATTGTATATCACATAAGATACACATTCCTTTCCCACAGTAGTAACATAAACATAATTCAATAATCAAATAGTGACAATAACAATTCTGGCTTCCCACGAACTTATCAATTATTATAAACAACTGCCAACAACAACAATCGCTATTCCCACGATAGGGGTTGAAACTGCCGACGTGGCACAAATCACGGCTCTCTCAATATTCGCCTCTCCCAAAGAGCGATCATCTTAAGAGCCAAAAGCTCCAAGGTTTAAAGTCCAATTAATAAAAGCTCAAAGCCGAGGTTTGCTAAACGTCTTCAGTACTTAGCATAATTAGTCTAGATTTTTGTCTCTACTCCGTAGTGTCGGATAAGTTGAAAGTTATATTTTTTTAATAAACCGATTCTCGAACTACGTTATTATATATATATATATATATATATATATATATATATATATGTATATTTTCTTTTTGTAACGTTTAGTGTAATAAAAAAATTTTTATTATATATATTTTTTTTCTTTTTTGTTTTGGTTGATCAGACCATTTCATGAAATGTTTTAACTCTTTTTTCTTAAATTTTCTTTTTAATCTATCCTTGGGTACTTTTTTTTCCTTCTTATTCTTGCTATCTTTAATTACAATGTTATCGTTATTCTCTATACCTATGACCTCAAATTGTCCTATGTACTTCCTATTTCTATGCTTATATCTGCTGCTTTTCTATCGTAATATTTTTATACCCTGAACCCGTTGAAAATGGGATTTCAGGGTATAATGGTATATTCTTGATAAGGACGAAGAGCTGAGTCGATCTGGCCATGTCCTTCTGTCCGTATGAACGCAGTGATCTCGTAAACTACAAAAGCTAGAGATTTGAAATTGTAGATATATATTCATGTATACCAGACGCAGTACCATTTTTGATTATCGATAACTTAACCCATTTCCTTATTATCGATAACAATCGATATTTTGACTTTGTTATTAAGCTATAACTTAAAGACCATAACAGCTAAATTGACTATGTAGGTTGCTGTGATGCAAATACAGATAATAAACTTTTTAAATTTTGGATACCTCTCCTCATTAGCCCCATAAGTGGATTTCGCATATATACACCTTTAGATGTCAATATTATGTCCTGAAAATGTCATTAAGAAAGTAGATCTAGAACCAAAGTTATTTAACAATTAATTTCTTATAGTGCTGCCCAGAATTCAGCCCAAGCCCAGCCGCTTAATCATCTACGCAGTAAGCGTCGCGCGTGCTTGTGTATGTATATATGTGAGTGTGTGTGTGCGCGCAAAAGGGTAATATGTACGGATAAAAGATGTAAGCTCGATTGTTTAAAACACCGCCTCGGACTTGGTTCAAGGGATCTCCTAGTCGGGCAGACCCGACTAGAACGTTCTTACTTGCTTATTTTTAGCTTTATGATTTTCTAGCATTATTCTCGCTCTTTTGTACTCTATTTCTAGTCTATATTTAATTTCCTTAGCGTAATCGTCTATATTGTATTAGGGGTCTATTTTGTCTATCTTTTTAAAAGACTTGTTGATCATGCGTGACCGAGGGTGTTGTGTTGAAACAATATGTGAAATATTGTATCCAAACATCCCAATCGGTTTTGTCTGCAGATATATATGAACGAATTTTTTCATTGAATGTTCTATGAATTCCTTCAATTGTCCCTATGTCTGGTGGTGATATGCTATAGATGTGAGTTTTTGAATTTTCATGTACTTGCATATATCTGATATTATTTGATTTTTATAATTACTTAAGAATAAAATTTTAAAAATATTGCTTTAGCGACTGTTATTGCGCTTTTATTTGCAATTGGAGTAGATACTAAATACTTTGTTAGATCGCATATTAGCGTAACTGCGTATTCATTGCCATTATCAGAACGTGGTAGGGGACCTACAGTATCTACTATAACTCTGTCAAAAGCATGTATGGGTGTTTCAGTCATTGTCAGTGGGGTCTATATGTGTTGTGGTTTTTGATGTAAGGCATTTAGGACATTTATTAATGTACTCCTTTATATGACGTGTATATTTCCATTATTTTTTTACTTTGGCCAAAGATTTTGTTATCCATGTTTCACCTCCTTGTATGGGATCGTCATGGTATGTAAACTGTATGCTTCTAGATCTTTTAATTTATTATTAGGGTCACCGGCTTGAGTAGCGCTACTCTTAATATTTTCAATATTTTATTACCCATTTTTTGAAAGATTAATTGAAATGAATTCAAAGATCTTTTCTCTCGGTGCCACTTTGAGTTGGCTGATCTTAAATATAGCGGCTTGCATTTCATGCTTTTGTAAAAACTGGCCTAGGTCAAGAGTTCCATTGGTGTACAGATCGCTAACATCAATTCTTGATTTAATTTTTCCTCCATGTTTCAAAAAACATTAATGATTTATTATTTTCAAGGACATTACATTTCGTACTTCGACATTACAAATGACTTCATATACGTTGGGCTTAGAAGCATTGACAAGAGTTTGCGTAGGCAAATCTACTTGTACATTTCCTGCAGAAATTTTACTGTTTACTTTGATTTCTATTTGTCACTTTTAGTATTCTTGCTGTGATATTTTACAGATCTTTGATAGTGATGCGTAAAAGCGCATCAGCTACGAAATTGTCTTTTCCATTTAGATACTGACTGTAAGTCTACTCCTTTATTCTAGCCGCATGGGTGTCAATTTTGAGCTTGGATTAACCATTGAAATAATTGTTAAGGGTTGTGGTTGTCTGAACTGTGATGTTTGCCTATGTATGGTCGAATTACTATGCCATGTTATTTAGTTCTTGTTCTGTAGTATTTGTTACTTCACCTTTAGTGAATCTTCTTCATGCATATGCAACGGGATGTTATAGTTTTGAGCTAAAATGCTCCAATGCTTGCTTACTTGCATCTGTGATTATACAAAATTCTTTGCTAAAATCAGGATTAGTAACAGGGTTGGTTCAATGAGCTTTTTTTAAGGTATTGGAGCGCGTTTTGGCATTCATCTGTCCATTGAAATGGAAAATTCTTTTTACATATTCTTGATATGTGCCTTGAATGGGTGGCGAAGTTTTTTATAAAGAGTCTATAATAATTGCGAAATGCAACGAAACGTCTTGCGCTATCCGCATCGTGTGGGACTGGGTAGCTCATTTGACATCTTATTTCTTGGTCTTCATTGGTAGTATTCCCTTTTGTGCACTTGTGACCAAGAATGTACTCGTGCATAAATGGGCATTTTTGTGGATGTAATTTCAGATTGTATTTTCTGCAAAGTTCAAATACATTTGTTAAGTTTTGAATCATTGTTTTTCTGAAATCCAATAACGTTATCGTCATGTAGGTGTAGTGAAGGATTAGTTGAGAATGCTTTTGTATATTTGATGAAGTTGGTGATATTTTAAACCAAATGGTAGTCGGTGAAGCGATATGAGCCATTGCTCGTTGAAAATTATGTTATATTTCGTGAACTTTTTATACCCTGAACCCATTGAATATGGGAATTCAGGGTATATGGTTTTGTGGCAATGTTGTAACAGGCAGAAGGAGGCGTGGCAGACCCCATAAAGTTTTTTCTGTAGGATGACGAGCTGAGTCGATCTAGCTATGTCCGTCTGTCTGTCTGTCCGTATGTCCGTCTATCCGTCCGTATACAGTGTCTTTCACAGTAGAGATTTGAAATTTTAGATATTTTCTTGTATACCATACGCAGTACAAGTTTTTATTTTTTTCGATAACTCATCCTATTTCCTTTTATGATAATTCGATATTTTGACTTTGTTTTCAGTAGATAAAAATTCCAATTGACTTGTAGGTTTTTGTGATGCAAATCAGATATAAACTTTTACCTTTTGGATACCTCCCCCATTGCCAATAGTGAACTTTTAATTAGGGAGTTGGGATTTCGCATTTCGTTAGTTTTTCCTGATTATGAGTGTTTGCCGAAGTTTTTACATATTTCCATCCCCAGATCGCACGCAGTATTTGTATCGGCGTGGTGTGTGTGTGATGTGTTTTGTGAGTGAGTGGTGTTGAGGGTTTTTAGTTGCTAGATTGGTTAAAACACCACCTGGACTTGGTTCTTGGATCTCCTAGTCGGGCGCCCGACTAGAGCATTCTTCTTGTTTCTAGACCTACATAAAGTCAAGGCATGAAAAATATTTTGCTCTGCCTTTTGATTCAAATTCGTAATTAGGGAGAGGGAATTTGTCGGACAGAATTTTTTTATTTATTTGGCGATAGTCTATACTATCTCCATTTCTCTTCTTTGAACCTGGGAGTGATTTCTTGGGTCTATACAGTGGGCTATTATTTCGTCGACGGTTCTACATTTATCTTTTTTAACTTTCCTACCTGTTTTTGTTTTCATTAAATGGCTTTCGGGCTTCTCTAATTTTTTACGTCCCATTCTTTTTAGTTAATTTTGTTTGTAGAAGATTTTGACGTGATTGATTCGGTTTCTAGTCGATATTTCCTAGATTGGTGCTTCACTTTGCGATTTGAATTGTTTTGGGACATTTTGTTCTT
The DNA here is from genome assembly GCA_035045545.1 of Drosophila gaucha. Taxonomy (NCBI): domain Eukaryota; kingdom Metazoa; phylum Arthropoda; class Insecta; order Diptera; family Drosophilidae; genus Drosophila; species Drosophila gaucha. Next base: position 69,982 of record JAWNOY010000443.1, read on the forward strand.
TTGAGCTTGACTTGTCTTTTCTTGAATTTTGACTTGTTTGAATTACTTCGTATTCGAAGTTATTTATTTTCAGATTTTGATTTGAAATTGACGGTTGGTTGTTTCGTAACGGAAACTTTTGGGTTGTTGTTACTTGTTTGCGTTTAACGGTTATTTCTATTGGGTTTATTTCTTTTTTATTCTCCTTTCGGAACTTTATCTTGCTGGTTAAAGATTGATTTTCAGACTATTTTTTTAACTTTTTGTTTAGGTTATTGGTTGTTTGCCAGTTTTGATGGTTCCTTAACTTGTTTTATTATCCTATACGTCACAGGTATTGCAAAATTGAATTTACTAAATGGAAATTGTGGGTATATATATCTATCTGTCATAGCTCGTGTGTATTAGACCCTTGGACTTGTTTCCTTGTTCCTGTTTTTTTTTCCTTTTGGATGTCTTTAAAGCCTCTAGTTTCCTTAATATATATTTGCACCCGTTAGCTTTTATATCATTTTAGCTTGGATTTTCGTTGTACTTTTTTATTTTTCTAATTTGAGTTTAGGTCTTTGGCGTTTTCCGTTTTGGGCTGGCTTTTGTTGCCTTGGTTGTTGTAATTTCCTCGGTTGGAGTTATTCCTTCCGGTTGTCCTCGATCATTCTATTTCCTCTTTTGGGAACGGTTTTGTTATAACCACGACCACCTCGGTTCCTGTTGGTTCCACTTTTCTCTTTCGTTGCCTGTTTTTTTTTGTTTCGTTTTTTGCTATTTTTTCCTTGCTTTATTCTGTTTCGGCTTTCAGTTTCCAGCTTTTCTTTCACTTGTGCGTCTGGCTGCGCCCTTTGGTCGATTTTGCTTGTCCGGGTTAGGCCTTTAATATAGGGTGGTCTGTGTTTTGTTATGCTTTTACCTTTCTGTTGTGCTCTTTTATTTTTTTCTTCTTTTTCTTTTAACTTGAGCTAATTTTTGCTTATTTTTGGTGTTTAGTAGTTAGCTTTTTAAGTATAACTTTGTTGATTTTTTACGTGGTATTTAGCGTATTTTTTATTATTTTTGATTTTGTTACTTTAAAGCGTTCTTTGAAGTCATTATCTTTTCGCTATACACCCCATTCATACTTTCGGAATTGTTAACGATGCAGTGCACCTTACTTGTTGTCCTTATAAGGTAGTTGGTTGAGTTATTTTTTATTGTAATTGTTTTTATTTAATTCTCTATATAATTAATTGTTAATAAGACAAATTAATTTATTTTATATCTATTTATTATTTTAATTTGTTATATTATTAGTTTAGCTCGGCTTTACCTTTTCTTTAGTATTTTATATATAGTTTATTTTTGTAGGTTGGTTAAAATTTATTTCATTTTGTGTGGTGTTGTGTTACTACTTCGACAACATTTACCACTTTGCAGGGTTGTCGTTGCTTTGAAGTTTTACCACTCATTTCAACTTTGGGAATCTATGCGAACTAAACAAGTTAATTTATACCCTTGCAAAAGGGTTTTATTTTGGTAGGAGTTTGCAACGCAGAGAAGGAAGCATCTCGACATTGTTTTTTCTTGATGCGCGAGCTGAGTTGATTTCCTTCCGTCCGTCTGTTCCGTTGTGGTATTCTTGAATTAGAGCTAAGATTGAAATTTTGCACTAGGTGGTGCGCTCGGATTTTTTTGGATTGGTGGTGACTTTCTTGCTCCATAGAAGATCGGTTTTAAGAAATTTTTAGTGGGATTCTTCGACGTTATTAGTCAGAGACTTGATTTTTTAGTCCTGAATTCACCCAATACAAATTGTTTTTTCGCCCTTTGGGGGATGGCAAATCGGTCTTTTTTCCACAGTTTTGAAGCTAGAGTTATTTGGGTTTCTTGGCCTTCCCTTCAGTTGATTCACGCCTACTGGGGCGTGGCAAACGAAGTCATAGAGCTTACTTTTCATTTGGTCTGTTGGCAGAGGTTGAATATATGGTCACCCTAGAAAGTGATTTTTATTTTTTTCCTTTGCAATTCAAGTTATTCCTCTTTTGGCCGAAGTTAGTCATCCCTTAGTTTCTTCTTAGTCTAATGTTTCGTATGGCTTTACGGGTCAATCTATAGCGACAACGCAACTTTCGCTCAGCATTACAATTTTCATATGTATATAATGCATTTTAAGTTTTTTTAATTTTTTTAATTGTAAAAAATTAGATTTTTTTAACTTTTTTTGATCCTCTGCGCTCTTTGTAGCGCTGCCAGTCATTGATGATACTTGGTTAGCTTGTAGCGCTAGACGGTGCCGGTGCAGGTCTTCGCACAGGCTGTTGGGGTGCAGGCGCTGATCTTCTTCATACAACTGTATTCACAATGTTCTGAATACATTGGTCCAGGGCAGTCTGCAAGGCATTTCCTCTGTGGTTTCGTGACAATCTGGTTTTTGGGCGCTTCTGGTTGGAAATCGTATAAGTTGATTATTTTATTAGGGTTAATAATCGTATATGTCTTAGAGGTTCAGCAATGCGAAGTTGTCTTTTTTAATTGTTGAACCGACTCGATGTTGTCGAGTTCAGCTTGTACTTTATTACCAGTTTCCCAACTAATTGGTGTGATGGGGTAAATAACAGTTTAAGGAGCTGGGCTTTTCTTTCTTTTAGCCTCTTACTAACTCCACAGCGCCTTCTGGGCATTGCTCACAACCTCTACTTACTCAGTACGTTTCCAAGGCCCAGAAAAATGTTGCCATTAGGATGCGCTGAAGCTGCTGCTCTTGTCTTTGAACTGTTGATGTTGATGTTGATGATGCGCTGTAGTTGCTGCTGTTGTCTTTGAACTGTTGATGTTGATGCGTTTGCTGCTACTTCTACTGTTGCTGTGGTTGTTGTTGTTGTTGTTGTATACACATCACTCTCGTGCGTCCTGTCACGGTTGCCATGTAATGTCACAAGTTATGATTATTTATTATTTGGTTGAATCTCTTTATAATAAAAATACTGAAACGTGTGCTTCAGTATGTGGCTTTTGATCGAATGATCTTGTGATTTATTTCTATATGTTTCTTAGCCTAAAGTACATAGTGTTCTTATATATAAAGAGAGAGAGCGTATGCAGAACGGGAGTATGTATATATGTGTATGTGCCTTCTGCACATACATACTTAGAGTTGGGCTTAGGCTACCACTTGACTGTATGCGTCAAAGTGCTTACGCTGCAGATCTCACGCTGCAGGCCAGTCCACATATAAGTGGCTGATCGTATTATTAAATTTATGTATGGTTGTGTTATGTAAGCACAGCGACAAAGTGCCACTATGTTTATGAGTATAATACTCCAGCTTTAGTTTGAGCATATGACACTATCAGATATTGTATACCCTACAATATGATGTATATATCATATACAACATACTACACCATAAGTAGGCCCCGTTCCAGCATGAAGCAGGGCCTGCCGCTGGCATATAAAAGGGAAATGCAGCTGACGGCGGGGGAGAATAATAAAAGTACCAGTGAAAGTAGAAAGACGTGCAAATGAAAACACAAAGTGCCAAGGAAAAAGTGATCAGCGAAGGAGATCGAGGGATACGCAAGGACATCGAGGGACCTGAAAGGACAATACAGGACATCACCCTCGAAGACTTCAGAAAAATGCCACCAAGACAGGACATTGGTGGGCATAATAGCAGATAGGCTTCAGCGAATCTTGAAGTGTGTGTGTGCTTTTTACTGTGTAGCCGTGTGTACTCGGAATGAGTACACTGTCTTTTGCGATTACGTAGGAGTGCTCGAGGGGAATCCAGCAGTAGGAGAACCTGGCGAGAGGCGAAGATACCGTTGCTGATCCTGCCTGGGGTGATCGACGACTTGGTGTTGGGCTAGGACTTCTTGGTCAGGATGGACATCACATTGGAGTGCGCCGGGCTGAAACTGGAGATTGCGCCGAGGAACCCACGACAGGGCGCACAACTGGAGGAGAGATTGTCGGTGGCAATCGGCAGCACAAGCATGGCAACCCAGGGAGTGGAAAAGGCGTCCGGAGAGCCACTCCTCGAGGATGTAGAAGTGGAGGCGTTTCTCAAAAGAGAATTGGCCTTCGACAACATCAAGGAAACCCCGAAGATCACCGAACATCGGATCACGATGCATGACGATACGACCCATCAAGCAGAGGTATTTCCCGAAGAATCCCAAGATGTAGGCCGAGATCAAAACACAAAGGTGGATGAGCTGCTGGCGAAAGGCTGCATTGAGTCTTCGAAGAGCCCACATAGCGCACCAATAGTCATGGTCAATATGAAGACCGGGAAATGGCGGCTATGTGTGGATTTCCGCCAGCTCAACGCCAGATGAGTTAAAGATACCTACCCGTTGCCGCGGGTGATCATATTGGATATTATGGATCATAGCTAGACCTAAAGGACGGGTACTGGCATATTCCTATGGAGAAATCCAGCCGGTACTGACGGCATTTACAGTTTCAGGAAAGGGACTTTTGCAAATTTAAAGTGATGCCATTTGGACTCCATTCGGCTCCAGCAACATTCAAGATAGCATTGGATCGTGTCATTTATCCAGATATGATGTCGCATGCGTTTGCATATTTGGATTATCCCCAAGGATAATCTGCGCTAGGTATTTCGACGACTACGAGCAGAGAACTTGAAAATCAATATCGACATGTGCGATTTTTTCAAGAAGGAGCTAAAATACCTGGGACTTAGAGTGGAATCCGAACTGACCCAGAAAAAGTAACGGCAATCGCAGAATTGAAGCCACTTTCCAATATTTAGGAGCTGAGGCAATATGTTGGAGTGGCGTCATGGTATCGCCGGTTTGTCCCAGAATTTGCAACAACAGTGCATCCCCTCAATGCATTACTGAAGAAAGGCACCAAGTGGGATTGGACAGAGGAACGGCAAAAGGCTTTTGAGACTGTTAAAGCCAAATTAACAGAAGCATCGGTGCTGGCATGCCCAGATTTCTCCAAAACATTTAGTTTATTCTGCCACCGAGAAGGAGTGTATGGCAATAATCTGGGTCATCCGGAAGCTGAGGCCATAACTGGAGGGATACCATTTCATTGTGATAACAGATCACATGTTTTTGAAATGCCTCAACTCCATCGAGAGCCCGTCAGGAAGGATTGCTAGATGGGCTCTGGAACTGCAACAATTTGACTTTGAAGTCAAGTCGACGGCCACTGCGCAAGGAGACATGTCGGATACTAGTGGACACTGAGGAACGGGCGAGCGACCAGTGTCCATAGATCCAGAAGCTGCGGTGGGAGCTGAAAGTGAAGCCCCAAAAACTCCCACACTATGTATTAGAAGCGGGAGAATGCAAGCGAACACAGGTTCTAAAGGAGAACCACGACGCAGTGGCGGCGGGGCACCTGGGAAGCCGAAAAACAATAGCACGGGCTGAATAGGGATGTGCGAACATATGTGCAGAAATGCGAGCTGTGTCAGCGGTATAAGCCAGCTCCAGGCAGCGGGCAAGATGCTGACACAGAACCCTGAGGAGCCGTGGGCCACCGTGTGCGCCGACTTCGTGGGACCTTTCCTGAGGTCCAAGCATGGGAATACCGTGCTGTTGGTGTTCATCGACAGATGATTCGCTTAAGCTGCCCACCAATGTCCTATCTTGGTGGTAGTTGTTGCTGAAGGGTCTTCGAGCTTGATATCTTGTTGTCCTTTCAGGTCCCTCGATGTCCTTGCGTATCCCTCGATCTCCTTCGCTTATCACTTTTTCCTTGGCACTTTGTGTTTTGAATTGCACGTCTTTCTACTTTCACTGGTACTTTTATTATTTTTATATGCCAGCGGCAGGCCCTGCTTCGTGCTGGAACAGGGCCTGCTTATGGTGCTAATGTCCACTGGAGTTTGCTGTGAGGAGCTGGGCCCTTATATATATATATCTAAATATATATATATAATATATATATATATATAAACGCGTCATTAACTTGATCCATTTTCTAATTGCGCAGCGAGTTTCGGTGGCCGAAGTCTACCCAAGCACTGACTTGCGTCGCACACTTATTCTTTTGTGCCTACCATCGAACCACGCTTGGCGACAGCGTCGTGGCCGTCGCCGCGCTAAAACGGTACCTTCCAAAACTACAAAATGCCAAGGACCAATCAGAGCGCAGTTAGCGGCTGATGCAATATTACTAATATGATGAAATTAGGATATTCTGGTGAAAACCAGAATTCCCATACTCCGCAACACACATACACAGTGCGTGCATACCGTTCGCTTTGGCACATGTAGGATTCTGGTGTAAACCAGAATATCCATACACACATACACAGCCACACAGTGTGTACGTGCAGTACACAGCAACAATCAAATACAGTGCGTACATACAGTACGCTCCGACACGGCCATCCTGACCTTGGCACGTCCTCGTGTAGTACTTCCAAAATATACTTTGCGATATACATAAAACATTTTTATTAACAAATTATAAAAATTTCAATTTAACAAAAATAAGTTTTCTTACAAAACTGCTACTAAACATTGACAACGTAATCTTCAAATTCATTCTTAAACAAACATTTTATTTTAACATAATTCATATATTTTCATTGTCATTAACTTAATAAAATTTTAAACATCATATCTTATGCTCTACACACCATGATCAAAACAACTGTTTTGCACTTGTGCTTGCATTTCATTTCTAGCCCTTCAGGCACATGTGCTGTCTGTTTCAACAGTTTAACTTTTAATATTTTGACTACTGTCTGTTTCAACAGTTTTACTTTCAACATTTTGACTACTGTCTGTTTCAACAGTTTCACTTTCAACATTTTGACTACTGTCTGTTTCAACAGTTTCACTTTCAACATTTTGACTACTGTCTGTTTCAACAGTTTCATATTCAACTGGTACATAACCATCTGGCATTTTTCGCACATCGTCATGAGCATATTTATATTTCCTATTGTTTGTCAATGACCTCAGCACATACCTATTCCCGTCTAATAATTCGGTTATTTCAAAAGGGCCTCTAAACTTTGGGTCAAGCTTTGTTTGATGCCTCTCCTCATTTTTTAATAATACGAAATCGCCAACTTTGCATTCCACAACTCTAGCTTTGTTTTTATCAAATTGTGTCTTGCTATATGTTGCTGAAGCCGAAATATTTTGAATTGCTTGAGCTCGTACTGCTGGCAAATCAATCTCATCAACCGTGTCGCAGGGTGGAAGTAACCCCAATGGTCGAGCAACTTTACCAATAAACAATTCTAAAGGACTTGCCTTTGTCACCCGACTCACCGTACAGTTTAAGGCCAACTGGATTTCTCCCAATGCATCTTGCCAAGACCTGCTGCTAGTTTCGACTGCGGTTAATAAATTTTTCAAAGTACCCATAGTGCGTTCAACCTGCCCATTTGCTCTGCTTGCACCGGTTGCAATCAAATGCAAATTTATCTTTTGTTGCGCACAAAACTCACTGAATCTTGCGCTGGCAAAACACCTACCCTGATCTGCTATTATGCGATTTGGTACTCCAAATAAAGATATTCCCGCCGTCACTGCATTTATGCAATTTTCAGCATCTATTTTAAGGGTGTGAGTTAACAAAACGAATTTAGTAAAGGCATCTACTTGAACGATGATATACTCTTTTTGATCAGACTTCCCACTCAACTTCCCACTTATATCTATGTGAATAGTATGCCAAGGTGTGCTTACTTTTGGTATTGGATGAAGACTAGCTTGAATTTTACCAGAAGAGGACTTTGACATTTTGCAAGTGATACAATTTTCAACAAATTTTCGAATATATTTGGACATATTATCGAACCAGTAATAGTCATAGGCCTTGTCTAGCGTCTTTTCCCATCCTAAATGCATAATTGATTCATGAATTTGGTTTATCACGGACCATCTAAACACTCGAGGAACAATTGATAAGGATCGAGTTCTACCATTACGCTGAATTTTTCGATAAAGTATTCCTGCTCTCAACTCATAAGTTTTTGCAACGTCTATGGAAAGAGAATTGTCTTTTAATTTCTTTACGATGCTAACTATTTCAGAATCTTGACGTTGTTCAGCCAAAAGCCAATTGCTGGAAATTTCTGCCAAGCAAACTCGTTTCTCAGAAGCTTTACAAATTGTGGCCAGCAACTTAGTTGAAGGTAAATTTCTTGAAAAAAAATCAGCGTGAGCCATTCGTTTACCTTCTCTATACTGTAATTCAAACGTAAACGATTGTAAGTAAGCCCACCATCTTTGCGCCCTGGTGAAATTATGACATTAAATCCAGGCGACAATATTTCTCGACCAATAATTATGTCATTTTTCATATAATTATTGTCTAAAACATGAAACAAAATCTCAATTTGATAATTATTAATATTTACGTTGGTAAGTATTTGCAATGTGCTGCAAACGCTGCCATTGCCAATGCCTTCTAACCTCACAACATTATTTAATCTTTTACCAGCTAGCTTAGCACTTATCTGTTGTTTGATTAATGAACACTCCGCGCCAGAGTCAAACGTTGTAGCAAATGTCATTCCTTGATGAACCATCTCTCCTTTAGGCTCAACAACTTCGCACAGTTGGACTCTCTTTACAGAATGTGTATCCTTGCTGTTGTCCGTTTTAGGTTTACTGCATTGTGTAGAAATATGGCCACGCTCTCCACACTTGAAGGAGGTTACATCAGATTTTTGACGGTGACCCCATGCGCTGCTGCCATTACGGTCCATAGCACGAGACGAATGATTTTGCTGCTGTCTAGCTCTGCATTCGTTGATCTTGTGGCCTAACTTTCCACAGAAGTGGCACTTAATTGTTGAAAGTTTTTGCCTCTTGATGTCAAGCAAAGACATTTCTTCCCGCGACGTCATCTTCCTTTTGTTGAATGTGAATGCTTTTAACTCGGTTTGCAAATCACATCTGGTGCGCACATTTGAGGTGAAGGTCATGCGCTGCAATCTGCTATCAACTTGAGCCAGCCTAGCAAGCGTTACGGAAGCTGCAATCTCCTCTACATCCATTTCACGCCATTTCACAATAAGCGACGTCATCATACGACCAGCATAATTCGAAAGGCATTCACCGTCGCTCGGACTGTTAGTTAGCATTGTCAGAAACATAGCCGCTGGTGTTTCAACATTAGTGAACTGTTGAATGAATAGTTGCTTGAACTCGGGCCAATTCATTTCTGGATAACAAGTCCGCGCAAGCCATTGTGAGGCACTACCTTCCATCGCTGCACTTAACACCGTCACAAGGGCGCTACCTTTTATGTCATTTTCTGCCAAAATAATGTTCGCCGTAGAGCACCATGCCGACGCATCTGCGCCAACAAGGTCTGCATTGAATTTTGGCAGCACAACCGCGATTTTACTCGTTTTTTTCAGAAATCGTTGCTTGAAATGTTTTAACGAGTTCTGTTAAGTTTATATTTTGCAACTCTATTAGAGCTTTCCACGGCTCAGCTTCGTTGTTAGGTGCCGAGCCCGATCCCACTTCTGATATAAACGCGTCATTAACTTGATCCATTTTCTAATTGCGCAGCGAGTTTCGGTGGCCGAAGTCTACCCAAGCACTGACTTGCGTCGCACACTTATTCTTTTGTGCCTACCATCGAACCACGCTTGGCGACAGCGTCGTGGCCGTCGCCGCGCTAAAACGGTACCTTCCAAAACTACAAAATGCCAAGGACCAATCAGAGCGCAGTTAGCGGCTGATGCAATATTACTAATATGATGAAATTAGGATATTCTGGTGAAAACCAGAATTCCCATACTCCGCAACACACATACACAGTGCGTGCATACCGTTCGCTTTGGCACATGTAGGATTCTGGTGTAAACCAGAATATCCATACACACATACACAGCCACACAGTGTGTACGTGCAGTACACAGCAGCAATCAAATACAGTGCGTACATACAGTACGCTCCGACATATATATATAAGTATATATATATATATAAGTATATATATATTTAAGCATACAATGCCATGCACTTGAATAGGGACAAGAATTGGAATATTTTCCGTAGTATATTTCTCTTAATCTAGTCTTGCTATTGCCATCCAGTTTTCTGTTTAATGACCAATAGAGTATTGACAAGTTATGAAGAAAAACAGAAATTTCAAAAATTTACCGGTATCATTTCTTTTCAATTTTTCTGTGAGCATTCTTAAAATGGTGTACTTTTTTCGTGATGGGATGAACACACAGTCGACTGAACTCAGCCCGGCTTGAACTCGGAATAACCGAATGTTCGTTACAACTGGCGCCCAACTTGGGGGCCCTTGCGATAATAATAAAAGTGAAAAACATAGAAAGTGATAAAAATGGTACGAGCGTGGGTATATAACCTAAAAAAAAGAGGATATGCTGCGATATGGCTGAGAGTTTGGCGTAAGCCTGTCAGGCACACTCGACGCAATGCGAAGACACTTTGGCGAATGGGTAATGACAAATGAAGGATGAATCCCTTATTCTCTCAGGATCGCCGAGATCGCCAACCTCCAATGCCAAATCTCGACTGCAAGAGAGGAAGTACCAGTATACCATCGACGAGTGCGGCCACGCGCCTACAGGATCGGCAGCAGAGACACTGGGGAGCCACCTCGACTCCACAGCCTAAGGTGAGGACACGCGGAGCGATTCTAACGAATATCCTAAGGTGGCTAATCAGGTGCGAGAGCGGGGCTTCCGATTCGATGTAACAAGGAAGCCACTGGAGTTTTTGGAACAGGTGGAATGGTCGGCGGAGACATACGGCCTAGAGCTGGACCTGGTCCCGAGAGCTATGCCGGAACTGCTGAAAGGTAGGGCGTTAAAATAGTACATAGCCAACAATAGACATTGGACGTCATGGTCGCCCTTCGTCGCAAACTTTCTGGAGTATTTCTTACCACGAGATTACTTCGAAAATTTGAAGGACTAAGTGACTCGGAGACGACAGGCTATGTGAGAGCCGTTTAAGATATATATGGTGGAGATGCAGACGCTAATGAGCCCACTACGCAGCGGAACGAGAGCTCAAATATATCTATAACAACAGCCTCCCCGACCTGCGTACATACGCTCGGCCGTACAAGTTCCGCAGCCTGACTGAACTGATACTGCTCGCCGATGAGTTTGAAGAGCTCGAAAAGGACTGAAAAAAGCTGCGCTAGCAAAATCAGCCAGATAGAGCAAGATTCAGGGCTATGAACGACGCTGGGAGTGGTAGCATGGGAGACACACACAACCCCAGCCGGGAGACAGGCCATCTCCAAGGAGGCAAGTGGAAGGCCCGACTACCCACATCCAGAACCCAGAGAGGGCATGCCGCGTGAGTGGCCAAGAGGGCCCCTGGGCAATAGAATGCCGGAACGCCATGCGTGAGTTCTACTGGCTATGTGCGCGGATCGGAATCAGAACGCCTGCTTGTTGCCAGACGGGAAACGACCAGCGGCACCCGCCATCCAGGGGCAATTTGGACTCCATTCGGCTCCAGCAACATTCCAGAGGGCATTGGATCGTGTCATTGGGACAGATACGATGCCGCATGCGTTTGCCTATTTCGATGACATTATAGTGATTGGAAAAACTTGCTAGGTGTACATGGACAACTGCGTGAGGTATTTCGACAGCTACGAGTAGCCAATTTGAAAATCAACATCGACAAGTGCGATTTTTTCAAGAAGGAGCTAAAATACCTGAGATAGAGAGTGGAATCCGAACTGACCCAGAAAAAGTAGCGGCAATCGCAGAATTGAAGCCACCGTCCAATATTAAGGAGCTGAGACAATATGTTGCAGTGGCGTCATGGTATCGCCGATTTGTCCCAGACTTTGCAACAATAGTGCATAGTGCATCCCCTCTACTGAAAAAAGGCACCAAGTGGGAGTGGACAGAGGAACAGCAAAAGGCTTTTAAGACTTTTAAAGCCAAATTAACAGAAGCACCGGTGCTGGCATCCCCAGATTTCTCCAAAACATTTTGTTTGCAATTGGATGCAATTAACTATGGACTTGGACCGATACTGACGCAACATCAGAGGATGTAGAGCGCGTCATATCGTATGACAGCAGAACACTCAATAATGCGGAGCGGAACTATTCTGCCACCGAGAAGCAGTGTCTGGAAATAATCTGGGTCATCCGGAAGCTGAGGCCATAACTGGATGGTTACCATTTCATTGTGATAACAGATCACATGTTTTTGAAATGGCTCAACTCCATCGAGAGCCCGTCAGGAAGGATTGCTAGATAGGCACTGGAACTGCAACAATTTGACTTTGAAGTCAAATATAGGAAGGGCAATCTAAATGTCGTTGCAGACTCATTATCTCGACGGCCACTGCGCAAGGAGACATGTTGGATACTAGTGGACACTGAGGGACGGGCGAGCGACCAGTGTAAATAGATCCAGAAGCTGCGGTGGGAGCTGAAAGTGAAGCCCCAAAAACTCCCAGACTATAAATAAGAAGCTGGAGAATTCAAGCGAACACAGGTGCTAAAGGAGAACCACGACGCAGTGGCGGCGGGACACCTTGGAAGCCGGAAAACAATAGCACGGGTGGCAGCTCGCGACTTTTGGCCTGGGCTGTATAGGAATGTGCGCACATATGTGCAACATATGCGAACTGTGTCAGCGGTATAAGCCGAGTCAACTCCAGGCAGCGGGCAAGATGCTGACACAGATCCTCGAGGAGCCGTGGGCCACCGTGTGAGCCGACTTCGTGGGACCTTTGCCGAGGTCCATGCACAGGAATACCATGCTGTTCGTGTTCATCGACAGATTCTCCAAGTGGACGGAGATGGTGTCCCTCTGAAGCGCTAACACAGCGACGCTGCAAAAAGGGGTACACAGTTCACCAGCCGATCATTTAAAACGTTTCTGGGGGACGAGAGCCGAGGTTGCCCAAAGCACTGTACGACGTGGTAACAGTGGCACCGGGCAAGCAACACAAACTCCAACTGAGAGAGCGAACAAGTTGGCAGAGGTGTTCCACGTTGTGAGGCGCAGCTTGGAAAAAGCAGCACAGGATCAGGCGAGGCACTACAACCTGCGGCGGCGGCCATGGAGACCGGCCATTGGGGACCAGGTGTGGGCAAAAGAGCGACACCTATCCAATGCCGCAGTGAAACTAGCACCACGTTATGGAGGACCATATACTGTGGTCGGTTTCATCTCGCCGGTGATCTGCAAAATAGGATCAGGAGCGCATAAGCGAACGAGGACCGCTCATATAGCCGACCTGAAGCCATGCCTCAACGGCTGGGGAAAAGTAATTTTACTTTTTATTTTTAAAATAAAAATTAAAATTTGATTAATGTATGGGAAGGGAAAAGCATTTGCAAGCATTAGAAAAAGCAAGGCTTAGTTCAAAGTCGAATGCGAGCAAGAACCAAAATAAACAACAACAAAGGCTCGCACCCATAAAAGAACAAAACGAAAATGCAAGGCGAGCAGCGCCACTCTTAAGCGTGCGCAGCAACAAGTGCACGCACCCATACGCACACAATCGCATGCAGTAGACAATAGACAAAACGGGCAACAACAAATGCACGCACCTATATGAGGGCAATTGCATGCAAAAAGCGGCAGATAAAATGAACAACAACAAATGCACGTACCTGTACGCGTGCATTTGCATGCAGTAGGCAATAGACGAAATGAACAACAAGAAATGCACGCAACCACACGCGCGCAATCGAAAGCAGTAGGCAGCCGAAATGAACAACAGCAAATGCACGCACCTATACGCGTGCAATTGCATACAGTAGGCAATAACCGAAAGGGGCAACAACAAAAGGCAAGGGGTAAAAGGAAGCCGATAAAACCGGAGGGCATAGCAGCAGCGGATTCAGCAATAAGGCGAGGCTGCCTGAAGAGTGCGACCGCGAAAGAGAAAACGAGAAGGAGCCGCTAGACGCCACCGACACCGACACTCACGGCCGAAGGGTATAAAAAGGGGCCGCTGGAACGAGGTTGGCCTATTCAACAAAAAGATGGACTTACATTTAGAAACAGCAAGCAGCGGCCGGCGCCCCCAAGCGATTTTGCTGGAGCTGCCGGCGGACGAGGAGAAGGGCGGAACCTCGGGCACGTCGGCACGCGGTGCGTCGACCACCAGTGCGCCTCCCGTTCCATCCCAGGAAAACGGTGAAAAGCTGAGGCGGCACCAGGCATATGTGACGGCGTGGACGTCGTCGGAAATGGAGGATCCAACGCCATTACCAGGATTCGGGCACCGGCAAGTTCGGTGAGCGGGGATGAACGACGCCTCAGTCCGACGACGAGGACTGGACAACGCCAGCCTCGCCATACATACCGGACGGGGCAACACTCGAAGGATGGGCGACACCCCCGTTTATGCAGTATATATGTGTATATATGTATATATGTGCAGAAGGCACGTGAAAATGCTTACGCTGCAGATCTCATGCTGCAGGCCAGTCCACATATAAGTGGCTGATCGTATTACGGCATTTATGTATGGTTGTGTTATGTAAACACAGAGACAAAGTGACACTATGTTTATGGGTGTAATACTCTAGCTTTAAGTTGAGCATATGACAACAACAGATATTGCATACACTGCAATACGATGAATGTATTATATACAACATACTATACCTCCCTTTTTAATGAAATAACTTAATATTCTATATGTAGTTATTTAATACAACATACATTTGCTAGTATTCGATTGAGAAAAAATATTTTCATACCCTTGCAAAAAGGGTATATTAATTTTGATCAGACGTTTGCAACGCAGAGAAGGAAGCAACTCCGACCATATAAAGTATATATATTCTTGATCAGCAAGATGAGCTGAGTTGATATAGCCTTGTCCGTCTGTCTGTCCGTCTGTCCGTCTGTCTGTCTGTCCGTCTGTCTGTCTGTCTGGATCAACGCTATCTCCTCCGAGACTATAAGAGCTGCAGAACTGAAATTTTGCCATAGGCTGGAATGTGCTGCAGGCATTGTATATTTCGGAATCATCCGGATCGGGCTAATATCTTCTATAACTCCCATAGGACGGATCGGTTTTAAGAAATGTTTTAGTGGGATAACTTTGGCGTTATTAAAGTCAGAGACTTAAAATTGGGAATATATACTCCTAAATTTCACCCCCATACAAAAAGATATATAGTATATAGCTACGCCCTTTGGGCAAGTGGCAAATCGGGTAAAACTATATCTTCTACAGTTTTGAAGCTAGAGTATCCAATCTTTGATAGTAATATACTGTTGGCCTCCCCTTCAGATTGATCAGAAAGTTATCTATTCACGCCTACTTGGGGCGTGGCAAATCGGGAAAGTAAATATAGTGTTTAACATAAATCCTTCAATATTTTGGACGCTGTTAAAGCCAAACTTGAAATATATTTGTATCGTTAAGCTTGACCGTTTCGAAAAAATTATGAAAAATTATATATATCCGCCTCTTGGGGGCGTGGCAAATCGGAGAAAACTGTATCTTCCAAAGTCTTATAGGTACAGCTTCAAAATTTGATATATAGGTTCCTATTGCTCTGCTCAATAGTTTGACCAAAAATTATATATATTTAATTGTTGGGTTCGCGGCAAATCAAAAAAAACTGTATCTATATCCTTTGCAATTGCAAGGGTATTACCAAACTTCGGCATGGCCGAAGTTAGCCCATCCGTCTAGTTTTCTTATATAATTGTTATATATTTTATGGTGAGAAAAATCAAAAAAAATAATACGTCTTTTTTAGGATTTTTTTTTCTTAATAAAAATTTTATTCGTTCTTTCTTAAAATTGTTTAATTTGTTAATTTGGTAATTTTCATTTTTTTTTTTAATATTTTTTTTTCTTTTTGTTTTTTGTGGTTGATTAGACATTGTTTATGAAACGTTTAATTATTAAATTTCTTTAATCTATCTTTATGTACTTTTTGTTCTTATTACCTTTGATTATTATATTGTCATTATCTTCTATTTTTACTACTTCAAAAGGTCCTAAATATACTGGGTCTAACAATATCTTATCTCCTATTTCTAAATTTATATCTTTAGTTTTTCTATCATAATATTTCTTATTTTTAGACTTATGTGTCTCTAACAGTATTCTAGCCCTTTTATATGTTATTTCTAGTCTAAATTTTATTCCTTTTGAATAATCATCTACATTATATATAGGATCTACTCCATCTATTTTGTTAAAATCTTTTAACTTTACTGGTAATCTTCCAAATACTAGTTCGTATGGACAATAATCATGCATTGCCGAGGGTGTTGTACTGTAACAATAAGTGAAATATTGTATCTAAACATCCCAGTCGGATTTGTCTGCTGATATGTATGAACAAATATATTCATCGAATGTTCTATGACTTCGTTCTATTGTCCCTAAAGTCTGGTGATATGATGTAGATGTCAGATTTTTGATCTTCATGTACTTGCATATATCAGTTTTTATCTGGTTTTTATACTCGGTACCCATGTCCGAAAGGAACGTCTTCATTGGACCGTACTTCAGCATACAATTTTCGAAAAAAGCTTTTGCGACATTATTTGCACTCTTAGTTGCAATTGGAATGGCTACTATGTATTTTGTTAGATCACATATGAATGTGACAATATACTCGTTGCCATTATCTGCTTTGCGTAGCGGACCTACTGTGTACACGATTACTATGTCGAAAGCATTCGTTGGTGTTTCGGTTGTTGTCAAAGGAGTTTTCGTATCTTTCGTTGTTTTAGACACTTGGCATTTATGTCATCTACGTATGTACTCTTTGATATGACTAGTCATATTTTTCCAGTAGTAGTGTCTTTTGATTTTCGCTTGCGTTCTTGTTATGCTTGTTATTCACAATGACACTATTTTACGTACTTCGTCATTGATACTGACTTTTTCTGTCCACTTTGTTGCCTGGTAGTGACTCTTAGGACTTTGTTGTTCATGTCTTTTAGTTCGGATATTGATATCCGTGAAAGAGCTACAAAATTATCTTTCCCTCTCAGATACTCTACTGTAAAATCGTATTCTTCTAACTCGAGTCGCATGAGTGTTAATTTTGAACTTGGGTTTACCATAGAAAATAAATTTGTTTAAGGTCTGTGATCCGTTCGGACTGTAAAATGTTTGCCATATATATATGGTCGAAAATGTGTTATTGCCCAATGTATTACTGCTAAATCTTGTTCTGTAGTACTCTTATTGCTTTCACAGTTAGTGAATTCTCTTGATGTATATGCAACGGGAAGTTTGAGACTATTATAGTTTTGAGTTAAAACCGCTCCACATGCTTGTTTGCTTGCATCTGTGATTATGCAAAATTCTTTGCTAAAATCTGGGTACTGTAATAAATTTGGTTGAACGAGCTTATTTTTTAGATACTGGAATGCTTTTTCGCATTCCGCTGCCCATTCAAATGGAACATTCTTTTTACATAATCTTGTTATGTGCCGGGAATATTCGGCGAAGTTTTGCATAAAACGTGTATAATAATTGTAAAGTGCAACGAAAGGTCTAGCTCTATCCGCATTATGCGGGACTGGATAATTCTTAATGACGTCAAATTTGTTGTCATCTGGTAAGATTCCTTTATCTGTGCATTTGTGACCTAAGAACGTCACCTCATGCATGTTTTTTCTACAAAGCTTAAAAACATCTGTTAAATTTTTAATCATATATTGTTCAGAACAACCAATAGCGATTAAATCATCCATGTGGCTTGGGTAGGCTCGAGGCCTGAGAATGCTATGGTCATCATTCTCTGAAATTAATTAGTCGCCATTTTCAAACCAAATGGTAATCGCGTGTAGCGATATGAGCCATTGCTCGTTGAAAAAGACGTTATATTTGTTGAGTTTTCTTCAAGTTCGATTTGGTGGAAACCCGACATTAAGTCAAGGCAAATATTATTTATAAAATATTAATTATAAAATAAATATTTAGCTCGACCGAATTGATCAAGAATATCGTCAATTCTGAGGAGTGGTAATTTATCGGCCATTTTTTTTTCTTTTCAGAGCCCGGAATGGTTTTCTTAGGCACTAATAAAAATGGGCTGTTATATGGTGAAACAGATGGTTCTACATTTTTCCTACTTCTACTAAATTAAATTAAATTATTTTTTTATATTTATTTTTTTTAAAGAAAAAAAATTTTTTTTTGTTAAATTGAACGAATGAAAATATTTTTTTTTTAAATTAAATTGAATGAATAAAAATATTTATTTTTCCATTTTTCACATTTTACAGCGTCATTTGAAGTTGTTTTTTTTTTATTTTGCCGATCTTAGATCATCGCTGTTATGTGTCACTTCACATAACAAAACACCAACCGGCCTAAATTACATTCACTTAGCTTTTTAAACCCTGAACCCATTGAAAATGGGATTTCAGGGTATAATGGTTTTGTGGCAATGTATTTAACAGGCAGAAGGAAGCGTGGCAGACCCCATACATAAAGTATATATATTCTTGATCAGGACGACGAGCTGAGTCGATATAGCCATGTCCGTCTGTCCGTCTGTCCGTCCGTCCGTTCATCCGTCTGTCCGTCCGTATGAACGCAGGGATCTCGTAAACCACAAAAGCTAGAGATTTGAAATTTAAGATATATATTCTTGAATAGCATACGCAGTACAAGTTTATTTTTAGACTCTGTTCCCAAAGGGAAAAAGAGTCTATTGGATTTGTGCAATGTCCGTCTTGCTGTCTGTCCGTCTGTCCGTCTGTCTGTATGAACGCGCAGCATTTGGACACTATAGAAGCTAGAGACTTGTAATTTGGAATATATACTCGTGTGTATCCGCGTCAGATCAACTTTGAGTATTTTTCCGATACGCCCACAGGGGGCGTGGCAAATCGGGAAATGCTATATCTATTAAGACTAAAACGCTGTTATTTTAGTCAATATTGCAGTCTAAGAAATGGGGTTTAGAATATATATTTGTGTACACCACGCGGACGTTTTAAGATATAGATTATATATCTACGCCCATTGTGGGCGTGGCAAATCGGATAAAACTATATCTTCTACAGCTTTGAAGCTAGAGCATCCAAATTTGGCATGTGGGTTACTGTTGACCTTCCCTTAAGTTACATCAAAAAGTTATATACCCACGCCCCCTGGGGGCGTACCAAATTGGGAATATATATATAGCGATTTGTATAAATCTTATAATATTTTGAGCGTATTAAGAGCTAGAGACTTGAAATTTGGAATACATATGCAAGTAGATCACTCGGAATCAAAAATATATATTATAGATATTTACGCCCATTAAGGGTGTGGCAAATCGGATAAAACTGTATCTCCTACAGTTTTGGAGCTAGAGCGTCCAAATTTTGCATGTGGGATACTGTTGACCTCCTCTTAAGATATGTCAAAAGTTATGTATCCACGTCTTCTGGGGGCGTGGCAAATCGGGAATTACTATATCTTTTACTAAAACCGTGATAATTTCGGCAATATTTCCGTCAGAGAGTTCGGACTTGGAATATATATACTAGTATCCTACCTCTACCCAAAAATGTATGTTATATATAGCTACGCCCATTTGGGGCGTGGCAAATAGGGTAAAAGTGTATCTCCTACAGTCTTAGACGTAGAGCATCCAAATTTGACATGTGGGTTACTGTTCATGAAATTAAAATTTACGAAAAAAAAAAATAATAATAATCATAATATAAGCCTCCGTAAAACAAATTCTAGTTGACCTAACTGGGGATTGAAGCAGGGTCTTCGCTACCACAACGCAAGTCTGTTTAACCAAATCAAAACACTTCCAAACTCAGTTTGGCACATAGCCACGCAAGAGACGCCGTGGTGTTGTGGGTAGAGTGGTGGCATGCGAAGCGCGTGACCTAGGTTCGATTCCCAGCGCTGACGCGTGATATTATCATTTAATAAAATTTTTTTTTTTATTTTTTTTATAACTTCTATGTTATTTAATGGATTTGATAAAATTTTCATCATAAATCCTTATATTTATTAAAACAAATTCTAGTTGACCTAACTGGGGCAAGTCTGTTTAACCAAATCAACACACCAAACTCAATTTGGCGCAAGAGACGCCGTGGTGTAGTGGGTAGAGTCGGTGGCATGCGAAGCGCGTGACCCAGGTTCTGTTCCCATCGCTGCCGCGTGATATTATCATTTATTAAAATGTTTTTTTTTTTTTTTTATTATAACTTCTATGTTACTTAATGGATTTTGATAAAACTTTCTGCATAAATCCTTATATTTTATTAAAAATACGGTTTTACCTAAAAAATTAAAAAAAATGTAAATGTGGCTTTATTTGCAACTTAACTTTTATTAAATTGATTTTGTGAAATGTGGAGCCAGTATCCAAAATATATAATAAAAACCAAAATAGTATTTTATTTTAAAAAAGCTATATGTAAAATTGTATGACTGTAGATAAATTGATGTAAAAGACATGCTCAAAAAAGGAATCTCAATAATCTCGCATTCAAACATACGGAAAGACGGACGGACGGTCTACATATTTATTGAGCCTACACACCTTTAACAGGAACAGATTCTGACGCAGTCGGTGGCGCCCGACTGCAACGTTCTTACTTGTTTTTCGATAACTCAACCCATTTCCTTAGTATCGATAACAATCGATATTTTGACTTTGTTTTTAAGCTATAACTTAAAGACTATAATACCTAGAGACACCAAATTGACTATGTAGGTTTCTGAGATGCAAATACAGATAATAAACTTTTTAAATTTTGGATACCTCCCCACATTAGCCACATAAGCGGAAAAAAGTATTTCAAATACTAGGGCGATGGGATTTCGCATATAGACACCTTTAGATGTCAATAGTATGTTTCGAAAATTTCATTAAGAAAGTAGATCTAGAACCGATGTTATTTAACACTCAATTTCTCATAATGCTGCCAAGCGCAGCCGCTAAATCATGTACGCAGTAAGCGGCGCTCGTGCTTGTGAATGTATATATGTGAGTGTGTGTGTGTGCGTAGCGGGTAATATGTACAGATAAAAGATGTAAGCTAGATTGTTTAAAACAACGCCTCGGACTTAGTTCAGGGAATCTCGTAGCCAGGCAGACCCGACTAGAACGTTGTTACTTGTTTTTATCAGTTTTTATTAACCGGTAATTAACTGGCACCTGAGCAGGGACCGGCTAAGCATAAACGAGAACAAAGCGCTTCTAAGTGTTCAATATTGCAGCGTTTTGCAAAGTCGGTTGTGAAGTCAAATAAATAAACCAAGTGCAACTCGCGTTCGTTAATTCGAACGGTCGGTTTAATTCGCTTCAGGCAAAATAAAACTTAATTGTTTGAATGCCCATCGGTGGACAACACTTCCTGTCAGGCCCGCCCGCAGGATACTCCAACGAAGGTTGGTCCCAGGATCCCCAGTTGACTTTAGCTCAAAAAGGATGAAATCCGGACCAGTGGTGGAGGTTGCCACATCAGTAGTAGTAATGTAAGTTTTCGATTAAGATACACATATGCACGCACGCATATACATACACAATCACGGGCGCCGCTTACTGCGTATATGATTTAGCGGCTGTGCTTGGGCTGCATTCTGGGCAGTAATTTGAGAAATTAATTGGTAAGTAACTTCGGTTCTAGATCTACTTTCTTAATGAAAATTTCAGGACATAATATTGACATCTAAACGTATATATGTGCGAAATCCCAACTCCCTAGTATTTGAAATACGTTTTTTCCACTTTTTTAAAAGTTTATTATCTGTATTTGTATTTGATATTTCTATCAATTATGGTCTTTAAGTTATAGCTTAAAAACTTGGTATACATGAACATATATCTAATATTTCAAATCTCTAGCTTTTGTGGTTTTCGAGATCACTGCGCTCATACGGACGGACAGACGGACGCACAGACGGACATGGCTATATCGACTCAGCTCGTCGTCCTGGTAAAGAATATATATACTTTATGGGGTCTGTCACGCTTCCTTCTGCCTGTTACATCCATTGTCACCAAACCATTATACCATGAAATCCCATTTTCAATGGGTTCAGGGTATAAAAATACAACTTTAAGTTTTGGTTTGAACTTTACATTCTTTTTATTTAATACCAAATTTGCAACTAAACTAACTGGTGTATTGGCAGCGACATCGGCAGCGTCGACGTTGGTGGTGTCGATGGCCTGTTGGGCAATGAGCTCGTTCTTATTCTTCTTAGAATCGCACTTTAGTTGGCATGTGCAGGAAATTTGGCAGACGCATCTCAGCGGTTTGATGCAATTCTGATCAGCATTTTTATATACTTCTGATCAGTTGTTACAGCACTTGGTTTTAGTATCAAGCGTGTGAACCTACTTGCATTCGATTTGTTTCTGAATTGGACTTTGGTCTGTAGTTTTCCTTCTGGTTAAGCCTATATGTTTATGTTCAAGTTTGGCCGAAATGTTTACATTAATATGATAGCTCATGGCAAGTAATGCTTATTTCTATATGAATTACAGTGGGTAAAGATATTCATTTACAGTGGTGCAAGTAATGGTTATTGTTATATGAATTACAGTGGGTAAGGATATTCAGTATGGTGTTGTGAATATGCTACACCTCCGCACCCAGAAGAAAGTGTGTCCTCACACGTTTTTTTTCTGTTTCTATACACTTAGATAAAATTTTGGTATATCAATATTACTTTTCTTAGAATATATTACTTGTTAACAATGTGATTCTTTATCAGGTTCGTCTTGCTTACTTTTTCTTAACATTTTTTTTGTACTTTCTTTATATTAAATGTTACATAGGCGATAATTGTTAATATAACTAAAATAAGGATAATTATTATTGAGATTTTTTCACTTCTATCTGAGGGAAATATTTGATTTTGGTTATGTTATTTTGTGTATATAAAATCCTAGTATAATCTGCCTGATAATTAGGCATTGACTACTAGTTCTGCTTTGCAGTTATACATTTTCAGCATTTTGTTCTCTTATATGTTTATTAAATTTTAGTCGCAATTTTGAACTACTTTAGTTGCCACTAGGTAAATCATAATATTTGGTTCAATGAATTTTATGAAGTATAGAGATCTTATTTTGATATATATGCACTCAGCAGGTTTTTCGTTGATTATATTAGTTAGGCATTTATTCGTTTCCTTCTTTATATTATTACTAGAATAAATGTCGGTCTTTAGTTTATAAAATGTGTCGTCAATATTCTCGTGGAGCCATTCTCCGTTCTTATTAGGATAACTAGTAGTTAATTTCTGGTATCATTTTGACCTGTTCACTTTGTTGTTTTATTTTTTTATATATAAAATCTATATTTGTCATATTGACAGAGAAGTAATGGTTTTCGAAAGCACTTCGTATCTCTTGTACCATTTTCAAATAATAAATAACCTTGATTAGTTACAATTGGTGTGTTATTTTTATCATTTGGGAATTAGTCGGTTATAAAATTGAACACAATAGAGTTGCTGTAATCGTTAGTATCATCCATCGGGGCATGCCTGGGGAATGTATTTATTTTCAATAATTTTCCTTTTCTTTTTAAATTTACTTCTAATATGTATGACTTTTCTGCCTCTATTTTCCTCTACATAATATTTACTATCAATTTGTTCAATGTTACCCGTTATTTTAAAACGGATTTACTATTTTTAACCTTGTATCTGGCATCTTTTTCAATCGTGTATCAATTTCGAATTCTTTTCGTTTTTCATTACTTTTATTAATATTCAATTCTTTTCTTGCTTGTGTGTCTATTGTTGATTGTCCTGAATACAGAAATATCATAGCATATGTATCATTTTATTATTATAATTATAAAGAAGGATTTCAATTGAATTGTCTTTATCTTCGATACCATTAGTTGTGTCAATAATTATACATTTTTCATTAATGGTTTTATGTAACCTATTGTAATTAATATTTTTATATCTTCATTTTCTAGCCTTTGTTTTATTGCTAGGCTCATAAATGCTGAATCTTTGTCTGCTTTTATAAATTAAGGTTTACCTATATTACTACAAATTTTAATCTCTTTTAGTTTCTAACCAATGGCTACTTTTTACTTCTTCTAGCGTTGCAAATTTTGAATATACATCTATACAAAATAAATATGTTTTGTTTTGTATTGCATATAATTAAATAACATATTTCTCTCTTATGTTAAATAATTCTGGTGCGACCTTTAAAAGAAGGTTCGTAGGTCTATGTTCTACTTTGCTAACATTGCAAATTGAACATTCATTTATAATATTTCCGAAAATCATGGAAAGAAAAATTTATGTTGAAATTCTGCTTCGATTTTATTAATTCCTGAATGCAGAGTATCTTTCTAAAGGTTTGGGATTATTTCTTCAACTTTTGCATAAGTTTGAATGTCTTGAAGAAAACTTGAAGTTTTCATGGTTATTATTTCGCAGTTAATTAATCATATATATTCTCTTTGAAATATTCTAGTCAGTTTCGTCTTCTAAGTAGAATACGTTGTTTTGTTTACAAAAATGGTTTATTATTATGTTCGTTGCTGATTGAGGGGTCATTTCTTTGTATTCTATATTCATTCGACTTTTAGCGAAATATAATGTCGTATATTCGTGATCTCTATTATGTATAATGTATTTTATTTGTCTGTCGAACTAATAAAATGGTTTTTCGCTTATTCGTATTTGGTCATAACTATCTTCTTGTGCACTTTGTATTATTGCCATAGTTGTTTCGTTTTCTAGTATTAGTACTTCGCCGTCATTTATATGTATTCTAGACAACGCGTCCGCTACATGATTTTCTTTCCCTTGTATATATTTAATGTTTGAATCGTATTCGGTAAGCTTTATCTTCTACCTTTATAATTTCATATTTGGTTCTTTTATGTTACTTAACCATACTAGTGGTTTATGATCACTCAATACCTCGAACTTTCTTCCATATAAATAGGGTCTAAAGATTTCTACAGCCCATACAATTGCTTTTTCTATCGTACTATAATTTTCTTCGTGATTTTTAGACTCTGTTCCCAAAGGGAAAAAAAGTCTATTGGATTTGTGCAATGTCCGTCTTGCTGTCTGTCCGTCTGTCCGTCTGTCTGTATGAACGCGCAGCATTTGGACACTATAGAAGCTAGAGACTTGTAATTTGGAATATATACTCGTGTGGATCCGCGTCAGATCAAGTTTGAGTATTTTTCCGATACGCCCACAGGGGGCGTGGCAAATCGGGAAATGCTATATCTATTAAGACTAAAACGCTGTTATTTTAGTCAATATTGCAGTCTAAGAAATGGGATTTAGAATATATATTCGTGTACACCACGCGGACGTTTTAAGATATAGCTTATATATCTACGCCCATTGTGGGCGTGGCAAATCGGATAAAACTATATCTTCTACAGCTTTGAAGCTAGAGCATCCAAATTTGGCATGTGGGTTACTGTTGACCTTCCCTTAAGTTAGATCAAAAAGTTATATACCCACGGCCCCTGGGGCGTACCAAATCGGTAATATATATATACCGATTTGTATAAATCTTATAATATTTTGAGCGTATTAAGAGCTAGAGACTTGAAATGTGGAATACATGTGCAAGTAGATCACTCGGAATCAAAAATATATATTATAGAAATTTACGCCCATTAAGGGTGTGGCAAATCGGATAAAACTGTATCTCCTACAGTTTTGGAGCTAGAGCGTCCAAATTTTGCATGTGGGATACTGTTGACCTCCTCTTAAGATATGTCAAAAGTTATGTATCCACGTCTTCTGGGGGCGTGGCAAATCGGGAATTACTATATCTTTTACTAAAACCGTGATAATTTCGGCAATATTGCCGTCAAAGAGTTGGAACTTGGAATATATATACTAGTATCCTACCTCTACCCAAAAATATATGTTATATATAGGTACGCCCATTTGGGGCGTGGCAAATAGGGTAAAACTGTATCTCCTACAGTCTTAGACGTAGAGCATCCAAATTTGACATGTAGGTTACTGTTCATGAAATTTAAATTTACGAAAAAAAAAAAAAATAATAATCATAATGTAAGCCTCCGTAAAACAAATTCTAGTTGACCTAACTGGGGATTGAAGCAGGGTCTTCGCTACCACATCGCAAGTCTGTTTAACCAAATCAAAACACTTCCAAACTCAGTTTGGCTCATAGCCACGCAACAGACGCCGTGGTGTTGTGGGTACAGTGGTGGCATGCGAAGCGCGTGACCCAGGTTCTATTCCCAGCGCTGACGCGTGATATTATCATTTAATAAAATGTTTTTTTTTTATTTTTTTTTTTTTTTGTAACTTCTATGTTATTTAATGGATTTGATAAAATTTTCAGCATAAATCCTTATATTTATTAAAACAAATTCTAGTTGAGCTAACTGGGGCAAGTCTGTTTAACCAAATCAACACACCAAACTCAATTTGGCGCAAGAGACGTCGTGGTGTAGTGGGTAGAGTCTATTCTATTCCCATCGCTGCCGCGTGATATTATCATTTATTAAAATGTTTTTTTTTTTTTATAACTTCTATGTTACTTAATGGATTTTGATAAAACTTTCTGCAAAAATCCTTATATTTTATTAAAAATACGGTTTTACCTAAAAAATTAAAAAAAATGTAAATGTGGCTTTATTTGCAACTGAACTTTTATTAAATTGATTTTGTGAAATGTGGAGCCAGTATCCAAAATATATAATAAAAACCAAAATAGTATCTTATTTTAAAAAAGCTATATGTAAAATTTTATGACTAGCTAAATTGATGTAAAAGACATGCTAAAAAAAGGAATCTCAATAATCTCGCATTCAAACATACGGAAAGACGGACGGACTACATATTTATTGAGCCTACACACCTTTAACAGGAACAGAGTCTGACGCAGTCGGTGGCGTCCGACTGCAACGTTCTTACTTGTTTATAGTTCGACTAGCGAAGCAAATTGGTTTCCCTTCTTGGGAAAGGACGGCTCCTAATACTACATTACTAGCATCTATAGTAAATTTAAATTCTTTTTTAAGTCAGGGTATACTAAATTGGGTCTTTAGTTATAAGAAATTTTAATTTCTCAAATGCTTGTTTATAGCAAACATCCTTTGCATTAATTGGGGAATTTTTTTTTAGGCCTAACGTTACAGGTTTAGCGATATGTGCAAAACTAGGGATAAATTTTCTGTAAAATCCACATAAGCCTAAGAATGATTTAAGTTGAGTTTTCGTTGTAGGTATTGGAAATTTTTCGACGGCCGATATTTTATGAGGATTTGGTTTAATACATTCTGTATTTATTATATGCCCTAAAAATTCGGTTTCTTTCTTCATGAACTCACATTTGTCTAATTGCATTTTAAAATTTGCTTCTCTAAGATTTTAAAAATTCTTCTTTTAATGATTCAATATGCTCATCGATTTGTGTTGAGAATATAATAATGTCATCTAATTAGACCAAGCAAGGTTTATTAATTAGGTCCCTTAGTACATTATTCATACATCTTTGGAAGGTTACTGGGACATTTTTCAGTCCAAAGGGCATACGAGTGTATTCGTAATGGCGGGTCTGTATTGAAAAAACTGTTTTACTTATTTATGCTTTGTCCATTTCTATTTAATGGAAACCTTTAGCTTAATCAATAGTTGTATAATATTGGCATCTTCAAAGTTTTTTCAATATTTCTTCCTTATAAGGAATTGGAAACTTGTCATTGGTAGTAATTTCATTTAGTGATCTATAATCGATCCAAAACCTGAATTTATTTTTACCTGATGCATCGGTTTTTTTGGTAGTACCCAGATTGGGATACATTAGGGTGAAGTGCTATGTCTTATAATACAATGCTCTAACATATCATTTATATGTTTTGAAACTTCTTCCTCAAAGGAATAATTATAGCTATATGGCTTCTTGTACACAGGATTTTCGTTAGTTGTTTGAATTTTATGTTTGATTATGTTATGTTTTGATCGAATGATCTTATTCTTTATTCAAATATATTGCTTAGCCTAAGGTACATAGTCTTCTTATATATAATGCTCGGTCGCTAGAAGCGGCGACAGTGCAAGAGCAAGTATTATGTATATATATATAACACATAACACATATATATATCACATACATAAGGCAATCACTGGCTAAGCGGCAAAGTGCTCGGTATACACATTAGTGGCCGATCGGATTACAATGACCTGGATGACTATGTGTATGCGTTATGTATGCATAGCGACAAAATGTCACTATGTTATATTGTAGAATACACTACATTGGGTTAGGCGTATGTCAGTACAATAGCAAACATACTATACCTCCCTTTTTAAAGAAATAACATAATAGTCTATATGTAGTTATTTAGTATAACATACATTTGTTAGTATTAGTCTAAGCTAACATATTTATCTTGTTTTTTGTTTTCATATTTAATGGTTATATATATTGTGGTGAGAAAAAGTAAAAAAACTTACACGTCTTTATTAAACATTTTTAATTAAATTAATATTGTTTAATTTGTTAATTTGGAAAATTTCATTTCTTTTTTAATATTTTTTTTTTTTGTGGTTGATCAGTCCTGGTTTATGAAACGTTAAATTTTTAAATTTCTTTAACCTAAACTTATGTACTTTTTGTTTTTTGTTCTTATCATCTATGATTATTATATTGTCATATTTTTACTACTTCAAAAGGTCCTAAATATATTGGGTCTAGTTTATGACCTGCCTCGTTTCGTAACAATAACTTATTTCCTATTTCTATATTTATATTTAATTTCTATCATAATATTTCTTATTTTTAGACTTATGTGTCTCTAACATTATCGTAGCTCATTTATATGCTATTTGTAGTCTAAATTTTAGTTCTTTTGAATAATCATCTACATTATATATGAGATCTACTCTATCTATTTTGTTGAAATCAATGAACTGTCTTGGTAATCTTCCAAATACTAGTTCGTATGGACAATAATCATGCATTGCCGAGGGTGTCGTATTGTTACAGTAAGTGAAATATTGAATCCAAACAATTCAAACATCTTAGTCGGATTAGTCTGCTGATATGTATGAACGAATATATTCATCGAATGTTCTATGACTTCGTTCTATTGTCCCTAAAGTCTGGTGATTTGCTGTAGATGTCAGATTTTTGATCTTCATGTACTTGCATATATCCATGTCCGAAAGGAACGTCTTCATTGGACCGTACATTAGCATAAAATTTTCGAAAATAGCTTTTGCGACATTATTTGCACTCTTAGTTGCAATTGGAATGGCTACTATGTATTTGATAGATTAGATATCAATGTGACAATATACTCCTTGCCATTATCTGATTTGGGTAGCGGACCTACTGTGTCTGGCACTGATGCTGGACCATGACGTTTATCGTCGTGGGGCTGAGGGCAATGCGAATCCCACGCATATCGCGCCCATTCACCAGTGTATCGCTGTAGGTTGGGTACGCGAATGCATTAAGTGATGACTTGTAAGGATGGTGCCACGATGTTCGAATTTTCCCTTGGGCCCTTGTTCCGCATGATTATCGGGCCATTTTTGTTATCGGGCTGTCGTTGTCACTGGTCGCTGAGTATTGCCAAGTGGCTGGACTGAGTGCGACACGATGCTGAATCTCCTGATCTCAATGTCTGGACATAGCTTCTTATCGCCTGTTATGTGGAAGCTGTCGTTTTGTTGTCACTGGAGTTCCATCGGAGTGTTTGGCCGTTACGCGGTTGCGCAATTGTTAGTGCAGCCGTAAGAGTTATCGTGGAGTAACTCTTGGAGTTACAGTAGGGATACTACTCTATCTTTTATAGTACACGTGCCTCATCTCGGTAAAGTTAATTCATGTATGTTGTGGAAAAGGTGTGAAGTTACATTTTAGATTCTATTTGGCAAGCGTGATTGTAACCGTACGGTTTGTTTTAACAGCCAACAATCCTTCTGGTGCAAGTAACATGTAAGCCTTTAATCAGATTTTCTGCGGTGGTTGAAACGTGCTTCAGAGATTGCTGTTTGAGAGGAGTTTACACGCTATGTGACTACCTCAAATTGTCCTTATGGACCACCCTCCCCTTAATGCTTGTATCACGCCTTCTGTACAAAGTGGAGATAATTTGTGGCCTCTTGTCTCTTGTCTCTTTTCTCTTGTTATTTTTGAGATAAATCTTTTCTCCTACTTCGAATACTCTATTTTGCCCGTTTTGCTTTCGTTTGATCAGTTGGTTTCGCTGGGCCTTTTCTATTTTGCTTTTAATTTATTCCTGTAATTCTTCTGTTGCCGCGTGTATCGTGTCAATTCGTCTTTGTTGCGTTACTGAGTGCACGGTTTTGTTGTATTCTATCGCTGCTCTCATTACCGCTTGAGTCGTGTCGCTAATTTTATTGTCCATTTTTAGCCATCTGGCGATCTCTACCAATGTGCGTTGGAAGCGCTAAATCTGTCCATTCGAACAGCTATGCAGTGGGGGGGGTTAACGGTGTCGGGTTAACAGTGACGTGATAGTTTGTGAGTTGAAAGACGGCTCATTGGCGTAATAAGCGGTCTTGGTGTGGAAAAGATAATAGGATGGGTAAAGTCTGTTATTGCCCGAGATGCTAAAGGCCGCACTATGGCAAGCTTGGAAAATTTGTCAATACATGACAGGAAAAATTTCTGATCGGTGGAGAAAATGTCTATATGCAACATTTCCTCCGCATTTGATGGGATTGGTGTTGCTCCGGCCTCTTGCTTTTTTTGATGTCGATCATACTTGGCCGCGGTGCACACTTTTAATTCATCAAGACTTCATTCGTAGCTTGGTCATTTTGGGGAAATAATAGTCTCGGAGTATCTGCCTTAATTTTTCTTGCGCCGCTCTGTGCGCACGATTATGTTCGGTAGTCACTACCTGTTGGTAATGTCTGTGATCAAATTTTTTCAATGTAGTGATTTAGTCGTCGGGAACATCGTCACTAATTCGTGTTTTAAGGCGGCTAGGGTCTGGAGACTACAGTAGAATGCGTTTACAACATTGGGGTTTACGGACAGTTTCAGTTTTTCCACGAGGTTGATTTTGTTCGTAATTTGAATTAAGTAGCGTGTTTTTTTTACCGAAAAGGATGAGTTTCCTATGCAACGAGTAACGTGACACTTCTAAGGTTATTTGGCTTTTGTAGCAGCTCAGAGGTTTGTCCGTCGTGTCTATTGTGTATGTCAGAGATGATTCACTGCTGGATGGTGAAGGGCGTTAAGTTCTTATCTGGGAAGAGCGTTCGCAACGAGCTTCTCTTTTCCTGGGTTATAATGTAGTTTGGCATTGTCCTCTTCAATAAAACCCTTCCACCTTTTGATTTTTGCGTTAGTGTTTTTCTCGGACATCGCGAACGTGAGGGGTTGATAGTCGGTGGAAATATGTAACTCCCTAGTAACATATAGGTAGTTTTGCAATTTTTCCAGGGCCCAAACAATGGAGATCATCGTTCGATGCCTTTTGCAGAAGCGTAAGTAGTCAAGTCAAACGGCTTTTTAAAGTCCAGGTACATGAGCATAACGTCTTCTGATGCCAGTATGTTTCTTAGTCTGTCAATAGCGTCGCGTTGAGGTCCGTCGAGTTCTATAACTACTATTCTGGAATTCTGCCTACCTACAGTGCCATTCTCGCCTTTCAATCTGTTTGTTAAAAGTCTTTCTATGGACGCAAAGTCTTTAATGAACACTCTGTAATAACTGGCTAGGCCTAGAAAATATCTTTGAGCATATAAATTTCTCGGTTCAGTGTACTCCTGGATCGCCTTCACTTTCTCTGGGTCGGTTCTTTCCCCTTCACTGGTAATGATGATGCCGAGGTACTCGACACTCTCTTTGAAAAACTTCGTTTTCTCTTTAGAGACCCTCATGTTAGCGTCGCAAAGTCGCTGGAGTACCATGTCGATGTGACGGATGTGGTAGGCTGCATTTTCGGAAAATATTATCACGTCGTCGACGTAGACATAGCATATTTTACCGATCTGCTCCCGT
The DNA here is from genome assembly GCA_035045545.1 of Drosophila gaucha. Taxonomy (NCBI): domain Eukaryota; kingdom Metazoa; phylum Arthropoda; class Insecta; order Diptera; family Drosophilidae; genus Drosophila; species Drosophila gaucha. Next base: position 101,851 of record JAWNOY010000443.1, read on the forward strand.
AAAACATCGTCGATCGCTCTATTAAAGATGCTTCCCGCATTCTTTAAACCAAAGGGCAGTGGACAGAACTCCTATTTTCCTCCAAATACTGAGAAAAAGTCTTTTCGCGAAAAGTGTTTCGCGAGGTATATGTGGTGGTAACCTGATTTGAGATCTAATATGGTAAAATATTTTGCTTGTCCTAGATTTGCCAAAATCATTTGGATACTTGACATTAGATACCGGTCTGCGACAGTCTTTTCATTCAGTTTCCTGAAATCAATGACGATCCGTTTATTCCTGCTATCTACCCCTTTTTTATCAACATCCCAAGCTGGGCTGTTGTATGCTGACCTCGATGGCCTTATTATGCCGTTGTTTAGCAGTTGCGTGATTTCGTTGTTAACAAATCGCAGGGGTGGTATTTGAGTGCTTCAGATTTTGTGGCGGATTTTATACTACTTCTTGTTAGGTTTATAGCTACCCCAGCTTAGGTGAGCAGATCGCAGCCTATTATGGCGTCGAAAGTGTCAAGGGTATCTAGCATAAAGAATATGTCAATTTTCTTAAAAATTACCATTTACTGGACCCATGAATGGAGGTCACAGTACATGGAGTAACGACAGATATTAAGCCTTTTAGTCCCTTTATGGGCTTGACGTAATTTTTTGCAGCCCCGGTGTCAATAAGGATTCTTAAAGTTTTGCCACCCAACTGCCGCTCAATGAACGGCAATTGGGAGCGTTCCCTAAAAAATTCAGCAGGTCATTTTCCTTTCTTCGTCCACTTTTGCATTCGTAGCCTCGGCTATGTATATATTCTTGTTCGTCTTGGCTAGGGGCTTGTTGGGTTATATTATTAACTTTTTGCCGCCTATATCCTGACGCTCGCTCTGATGTATTATGCCTCTTCTGAGTTTCACCCTGTGTGGCGGTGGCTGGTGGCTTCCCACAGATGGTCTGCTGCCTAAACCTGGTTGTCCATGGGCTGAGGCTGGTTCAGTATTTGTGCTTCTTTGCTCTGTTGTGTCTTATTTTGTCCTTGAATTCTAACAAAATGTGGGTTCTTTTCTCGGTCCCTTCCCTTGTCTGCTCTGGTTGTGATTGTTGTACCTCATATTATCACCCTTATGGTTTCCCTCGACTACTCTAGCATATGACGCAGCGAATGCACTTCTCTCTATACTGTTTTCAGCTTCTTGAGCCGCTGCCAAAGCAGATGGTAAATCTGTAGGCTTTGCTGGAATGACTAGGGATTTCAGTGGCTTCCTGAGTCCTGCCATGAAGACGTGTAGGGCATCGTCTCTGATCTCAGCGCAGAGGATGGCCGCAGCTTGTTTGTCTCGCGTCATCACTATTTTATTTTTGACTAAAGTAAGTTTTTTTTTTCTACTTATCATAATAGTCCATTAAGTCTAGGTCACCTTGCCGAACCAGTTCTAATTGCTGTCTTAGTACGCGCACGGATATATTGTCCGCTTACGTGCAGTCGAGTCTGGCAATTATTGCATTGAAATTAAGCCCTGTATTGTGCGATGTGAGTACAGCAGGTGCTGGGCCACTCACTTTGTTTTTCAAGATGGCTACGGCCTCGTAGTGGGCCTCGCTACCTATATACCGATTACAAATTTCGTAGGCATCTACGGCCTCCACGATACAAAAATATAAAAATGTTTTTGCATTTAAGTAATTTTTTAAGCATTCGAATTCTTTTTTGCTTAAAAAAACAGTTACCTTTTTTCAACTTTTAGTATGTTGCAGCGTTTTTCACTCTGACAAACAGTTAAGAGAAGAAAAAAAAAATTTCTTTTTATTTGTAATTTTCAGGTTAAGTTTCTTATTTGCCGCGTGCTTTTTCCCACGCTGGCCTATTGTTGAGAAAAAAAATTATTTTAAGCTACCGAATTGTTAAGTTATATTTTCAAGTTTCTTTCTTTCTTTTTTTGCTTTAACTTTTTTAGGTTAAATTTTCCACTCACAAAAAAAATAAAATACATCAATTTTGTGCGAACAGTCAAGAACAGTTTTGCTTGGGCTTGGATTCCTATCTTCTCGCAGGGATCCCGTTGGGGCGTTCCACTTAGAAATGTTACCCAGTTGCCTTTCAGTATTGCTGAATTTCTCCTGTTGACTTCTGCTGTAAGCTTCCTGTCCTTTTGGATTTCGGTCCCTGTTAGATTTCGGTCCTTTTTGGACTTCTCCTTGTTGGATTTCGGTCCTTGTTGGATTTTGGTCCTTGTTGGCCTCCAGTTATAGATTAACGCATGTGCTTATGTCAATACATATATAAATCGTCATCATCAATTCTTGCTCTAACTTTATTTCCATGTTTTAACAAACATTTTATTCGCAATGTCACTATTTTACGTTCTTCGTCATTGGTAATGACTTCATATACGTTGGGCTTAGAAGCATGTTAAAGAGTTTGTTGTTCATGTCTTTGTTGTTCATGTCTTTTAGTTCGGATATTGATATCCGTGAAAGAGCGTCTACTACAAAATTATCTTGCCCTCTCAGATACTCTACTGTAAAATCGTATTCTTCTAACTCGAGTCGCATGAGTGTTAATTTTGAACTTGGGTTTACCATAGAAAATAAATTTGTTTAAGGTCTGTGATCCGTTCGGACTGTAAAATGTTTGCCATATATATATGGTCGAAAATGTGTTATTGCCCAATGTATTACTGCTAGATCTTGTTCTATAGTACTCTTATTGCCTTCACAGTTAGTGAATTCTCTTGATGTATATGATGAAGTTTGAGACTATTATAGTTTTGAGTTAAAACCGCTCCACATGCTTGTTTGCTTGCATCTGTGATTATGCAAAATTCTTTGCTAAAATCTGGGTACTGTAATAAATTTGGTTGAACGAGCTTATTTTTTAGATACTGGAATGCTTTTTCGCATTCCGCTGCCCATTCAAATGGGACATTCTTTATACATAATCTTGTTATGTGCCGGGAATATTCGGCGAAGTTTTGTATAAAACGTCTATAATAATTGCAAAATGCAAGGAAACTCATAGCGCTATCGGCATTATGTGGGACTGGATAATTCTTGATGGCGTTAAATTTTTTTGTCATCTGGTAAGATTCCTTTATCTGTGCTTTTGTGACCTAAGAACGTCACCTCATACATAAAAAAAATGAACTAATTTCTGGATGCAATTTCAGATTACTTTTCCTACAAAGTTTATAAACAAATGGCTTAACCCAATTGATCAAGAGTATCGTCAATTCTGGGGAGTGGAAATTTGTTTATTTGACGATAATCAATCACTAATCTCCGTTTTTATACCCTTGCAAAAAGGGTATATTAATTTTGGTCAGGAGTTTGCAACGCAGAGAAACAAGCATCTCCGACCATATAAAGTATATATATTCTTGATCAGCAAGACGAGCTGAGTTGATATAGCCATGTCCGTCTGTCTGCCTGTCCGTCTGTCTGGATCAACGCAATCTCCTCCGAGACTATAAGAGCTACAGAGACTTGAAAATTGGAATAAATTTTCCTGACTTTCATCCAAATACAAAAAAAATATAGATTATCTAGCTATGCCTATTTGGGGCGTGGCAAATCGGATAAAACTATATCTTCTACAGTTTTAAAGCTAGAGCATCCAAATTTGGAAAGTAATATACTGTTGGCCTCCCCTTCAGATTGATCGAAAATTTATATATCCACGCTTACTGTGGGCGTGGCAAATCGGGAAAGTCTACTGAACATAAATCCGTCAATATTTTCGATGCTCTTTAAGCCAGAGACATATATTTATATTAACCACCCCTAGAAAAAAAGATAAAGAATATATATCTACGCCCATTAGGGGCGTGGCAAATCGGAAAAAACTATATCTTCTACAATTTTTCACCTAGAGTTCCAAAAATTGACACAAACGTTAGGGTTGACCGTTTCGACAAAGTTATGAAAAACAAGTAAGAACGTTGCAGTCGGGCGCCACCGACTGCGTCAGACTCTGTTCCTGTTGAAGGTGTGTAGGCTCAATAAATATGTAGACCGTCCGTAGGTCTTTCCGTATGTTTGAATGCGAGAGTATTGAGATTCCTTTTTTGAACATGTCTTTTACATCAATTTAGCTACAGTCATAAAATTTTACATAAAGCTTTTTTAAAATAAAATACTATTTTGGTTTTTATATATCTTGGATACTGGCTCCACATTTCACAAAATCAATTTATTATAAGTTCAGTTCCAAATAAAGCCACATTTACATTTTTTTTTAATTTTTTAGGTAAAACCGTATTTTTACTAAAATATAAGGATTTATGCAGAAAGTTTTATCAAAATTCATTAACTAACATAGAAGTTATAAAAAAATAAAAAAAAACATTTTATTAAATGATAATATCACGCGGCAGCGATGGGAAATATTGCCGAAATTATCACGGTTTTAGTAAAAGATATAGTAATTCCCGATTTGCCACGCCCCAAAAGACGTGGATACATAACTTTTGACTTATCTTAAGAGGAGGTCAACAGTATCCCACTTGCAAAATTTGGACGCTCTAGCTCCAAAACTGTAGGAGATACAGTTTTATCCGATTTGCCACGCCCTTAATGGGCGTAAATATCTATAAATTAAATATCTATTAAATTTACGAAAAAAAAATAATAATAATCATAATGTAAGCCTCCGTAAAACAAATTCTAGTTGACCTAACTGGGGATTGAAGCAGGGTCTTCGCTACCACAACTCAAGTCTGTTTAACCAAATCAACACACCAAACACAATTTGGCACATAGTCGTGAAAGAGACGCCGTGGTGTAGTGGGTAGAGTCGGTGGCATGCGAAGAGCGTGACCCAGGTTCGATTCCCATAGCTGCTGCGTGATATTATCATTTAATAAAAAGTTTTTTTTTTTTTTATTTTTTTATAACTTCTATGTTACTTAATGGATTTTGATAAATCTTTCAGCATAAATCCTTATATTTTATTAAAAATACCGTTTTACCTAAAAAATTAAAAAAAAATTTAAATGTGGCTTTATTTGCAACTGAACTTATATTAAATTGATTTTGTGAAATGTGGAGCCAGTATCCAAAATATATAAAAACCAAAATAGTATTTTATTTTAAAAAAGCTATATGTAAAATTTTATGACTGTAGCTAAATTGATGTTAAAGAAATGCTCAAAAAAGGAATCTCAATACTCTCGCATTCAAACATACGGAAAGACGGACGGACGGTCTACATATTTATTGAGCCTACACACCTTTAACAGGAACAGAGTCTGACGCAGTCGGTGGCGCCCGACTGCAACGTTCTTACTTGTTTTCCCTTTGGGAACAGAGTCTTATTATATTTATCCGCCTTTTGGGGGCGTGCCAAATCGGAGGAAACTATATCTTCCAAAGTCTTATAGGTACAGCTTGAAAATTTGATGTATAGGTTATTGTTGCCCGGCTTAATAGATTGACCAAAAATTATATATATCCAATTGATGGGGGCGTAGCAAATCAGAAAAAACTGTATCTATTTCCTTTGCAATTGCAAGTGTATTACCATACTTCTGCATGGCCGAAGTTAGTCCATCCCTCTAGTTTCTTCTTAGTCTAATGTTTCGTATGGCTTTACGGGTCATACTCTATAGCGAACAACGCAACTTTCGCTCAGCATTACAAATTTTCATATGTATATAATGCAATTTTAAGTTTTATTTCTAATTTAAATTTTAATTGTAAAAAATTTGTTTTTTTCATTTTTAATTTTGAATCCTCTGCGCTCTTTGTAGCGCTGCCGGTCATTGATGACTACTTTGGTCTAGCTTGTAGCGCTAGACGGTGCCGGTGCAGGTCTTCGCACAGGCTGTTGGGGTGCAGGCGCTGATCTTCTTCATACAACTGTATTCACAATGTTCTGAATACATTGGTCCAGGGCAGTCTGCAAGGCATTTCCTCTGTGGTTTCGTGACAATCTGGTTTTTGGGCGCTTCTGGTTGGAAATCGTATGAGTTGATTATTTTATTAGGGTTAATAATCGTATATGTCTTAGAGGTTCAGCAATGCGAAGTTGTCTTTTTTAATTGTTGAACCGACTCGATATTGTCGAGTTCAGCTTGTACTTTATTACCAGTTTCCCAACTAATTGGTGTGATGGGGTAAATAACAGTTTAAGAAGCTGGGCTTTTCTTTCTTTTAGCCTCTTACTAACTCCACAGCGCCTTCTGGGCATTGCTCACAACCTCTACTTACTCAGTACGTTTCCAAGGCCCAGAAAAATGTTGCCATTAGGATGCGCTGAAGCTGCTGCTCTTGTCTTTGAACTCTTGATGTTGATGTTGATGATGCGCTGTAGTTGCTGCTGTTGTCTTTGAACTGTTGATGTTGATGCGTTTGCTGCTACTTCTACTGTTGCTGTGGTTGTTGTTGTTGTTGTATACACATCACTCTCGTGCGTCCTGTCACGGTTGCCATGTAATGTCACAAGTTATGATTATTTATTATTTGGTTGAATCTCTTTACAATAAAAATACTGAAACGTGTGCTTCAGTATGTGGCTTTTGATCGAATGATCTTGTGATTTATTTCTATATGTTTCTTAGCCTAAAGTACATAGTGTTCTTATATATAAAGAGAGAGAGCGTATGCAGAACGGGAGTATGTATATATGTGTATGTGCCTTCTGCACATACATACTTAGAGTTGGGCTTAGGCTACCACTTGACTGTATGCGTCAAAGTGCTTACGCTGCAGATCTCACGCTGCAGGCCAGTCCACATATAAGTGGCTGATCGTATTATTACATTTATGTATGGTTGTGTTATGTAAGCACAGCGACAAAGTGCCACTATGTTTATGAGTATAATACTCCAGCTTTAGTTTGAGCATATGACACTATCAGATATTGTATACCCTACAATATGATGTATATATCATATACAACATACTACACCATAAGTAGGCCCCGTTCCAGCATGAAGCAGGGCTTGCCGCTGGCATATAAAAGGGAAATGCAGCTGACGGCGGGGGAGAATAATAAAAGTACCAGTGAAAGTAGAAAGACGTGCAAATCAAAACACAAAGTGCCAAGGAAAAAGTGATCAGCGAAGGAGATCGAGGGATACGCAAGGACATCGAGGGACCTGAAAGGACAATACAGGACATCACCCTCGAAGACTCTTCAGAAACAACTGCCACCAAGACAGGACATTGGTGGGCATAATTAGCAGATAGGCTTCAGCGAATCTTGAAGTGTGTGTGTGCTTTTTACTGTGTAGCCGTGTGTACTCGGAGTGAGTACACTGTCTTTTGCGATTACGTAGGAGTGCTCGAGGGGAATCCAGCAGTAGGAGAACCTGGCGAGAGGCGAAGATACCGTTGCTGATCCTGCCTGGGGTGATCGACGACTTGGTGTTGGGCTAGGACTTCTTGGTCAGCATGGGCATCACATTGGAGTGCGCCGGGCTGAAACTGGAGATTGCGATGAGGAACCCACGACAGGGCGCACAACTGGAGGAGAGATTGTCGGTGGCAATCGGCAGCACAACCATGGCAACCCAGGGAGTGGAAAAGGCGTCCGGAGAGCCACTCCTCGAGCATATAGAAGTGGAGGCGTTTCTCAAAAGAGAATTGGCCTTCGACAACATCAAGGAAACCCCGAAGATCACCGAACATCGGATCACGATGCATGACGATGCGACCCATCAAGCAGAGGTATTTCCCGAAGAATCCCAAGATGTAGGCCGAGATCAACACAAAGGTGGATGAGCTGCTGGCGAAAGGCTGCATTGAGTCTTCGAAGAGCCCACATAGCGCACCAATAGTCATGGTCAATATGAAGACCGGGAAATGGCGGCTATGTGTGGATTTCCGCCAGCTCAACGCCAGATGAGTTAAAGATACCTACCCGTTGCCGCGGGTGCATCATATTCTGGATCATCATATTCTGGATCATAACAAGCTTAGACCTAAAGGACGGGTACTGGCATATTCCTATGGAGAAATCCAGCCGGTCACTGACGGCATTTACAGTTTTAGGAAAGGGACTTTTGAAAATTTAAAGTGATGCCATTTGGACTCCATTCGGCTCCAGCAACATTCCAGATAGCATTGGATCGTGTCATTTATCCAGATATGATGTCTCATGCGTTTGCATATTTGGATGACATTAAAGTGATTGGAAAAACTCCCCAAGAGCATAAGGATAATCTGCGCGAGGTATTTCGACGACTATGAGCAGAGAACTTGAAAATCAATATCGACATGTGCGATTTTTTCAAGAAGGAGCTGAAATACCTGGGACACAGAGTGACTTTGAGTGGAATCCGAACTGACCCAGAAAAAGTAACGGCAATAGCAGAATTGAAGCCACCGTCCAATATTAAGGAGCTGAGGCAATATATTGGAGTGGCGTCATGGTATCGCCGGTTTGTCCCAGAATTTGCAACAACAGTGCATCCCCTCAATGCATTACTGAAGAAAGGCACCAAGTGGGACTGGACAGAGGAACGGCAAAAGGCTTTTGAGACTGTTAAAGCCCCAGTTTCCCAACTAATTGGTGTGATGGGGTAAATAACAGTTTAAGGAGCTGGGCTTTTTTTTCTTTTAGCCTCTTATTTACTCTACTGCGCGTTCTGGGCATTGCTCAAAACCTCTACTCACTCAGTACGTGTCCAAGGTCAAGAAAAATGTTGCCATTAGGATGCGCTGTAGCTGCCGTTGATGTTGTCGTGACCAGAAGAAAGTTAGTGCTTGCGCTAAAGTGAACACACAATCACTCTCGTGACACTTCTCGCGGTCGTCATGTAAAGTTTATTTAAAAAAGTTGTAACGAACCTTCGTTTGTACGAGTTACAGCCGGGCTGAGTTTCAGTCGACTGTGTGTTCGTGCCAACAATATTTAGATTTGTAGGCACCTGGCGATAATAATAAGTCTTTTATGGTTTCAAGTTTAAGCGATATATTTTGCACTTCATGGTGCTTATGTTAATGTATTGTTCACAATTTTATTTATATTGCCTGAGGTACTCCTGCTATCCGTAAGGACTCTCCTCCTATGGGCACACTTGGCTGCGTGATCCGCTATTTACGAAGGCACTCCGGCTTTCCGAGTGCGATAGGTCTCTCTTGCACGTAAAGGATTCACTCCGAGTCCGCACGGCTACACCGTAAATAGATTCGCTAAAGCTGCATATTTGTTGATCCTGCCCACCAATGTCCTGTCTTGGTGACAGTTGCTGCTGAAGAGAGTCCTGAGCGTGATGTCCTGTATGATCCTTTCAGGTCCCTCGATATAATTGCGTATCCCTCGATGTCCTTGGGTGTCCTTTGATGTCCTTCGTTGGTCGCTTTTCTCCTTGGCACTTTGCGTTTGTTTGCACTCTCACGAATATTCTTCACTTGCACTCCTATATTGTTAATTCATCCTCCGCCGTCAGCTGCCTCTCCTTTTTATGTGCCAGCGGCAGGCCCTGCTGGACCGGGGCCTGCTTATGGTGCTCGTGTCCACTTAACGGTGCCGTCGCGTGATGTTCTCGAACATTCCATTCGCCGAAGCCCCGTTATCTTGGCGCCTTCGTTTGTCTGGCGTATGCGCGACTGTATCGGCTATCGCTGCGCAGACGCAAACGGCACTTCGGCTAACCGTTTGCCTCTGTGTGCGACACGAGCCCATTTCTGAATAGCTGCGTGCGACAGAGAGCCACTCCTGTGTGTCTATGTCGTTACGGTGTTTATATCAACCGTTAAAGAGTTTGATGTGAGGAGCTGGGCCCTTATATATGTATATATGCCTTAATATATATAAATACTTATTGGCCCATTATCTAGCTCCTCACACTCCCCTCTTCCTACGGGAAAAACACGATGCCTTCGTGTTTTAAATTTTCGCGCCACATCTCGCACCAGCGTCCGTTTGCAAGCAGTGCCGTGATGCATCTCTGTGCCTGCTGTTAACAGCAAGCAGTGCTGTGACTCATTTCAGCGCCTGCTGTAAACGGCAAGCAGTGCTGTGACGTATTTCGGCGCTCTGCTCACCTTTGCGTTCTGTTAACAGCATAAGTGCGTCTGCTGTTAACCGCACTTAGTGTTGTTAAACGTGATCCAGCGATCCTCTGTTGTTATTTTCAGCTGTTTTGCGTCACTACGTTTGTGTGAAAGAAAAAGGTAAGCCTGGTTCCATATTATTCACTCCGTGTGAAAAATATTACCCCTTTTTCTCTTTTCTATTTTTCAGCTTCTCCGCCAAGCTTCTTTCACCCCGCAGTGAGTACATGAAGTATATTCCTTTTTCAATTTTTTAATCTATTCTCTTTCTTTTTCTCTCCTTCCCCTTCCTCTCCTGATCTTTTTTGTACACACGGCGGCCCGTGCGTGAGAAGCGCACGCGGTATCGGCACTCGTCTGCCCATATGATCCGCGCTGTTCGGCCCTGAGGGGCTCTCTTCCGTTGGAGGTGCTCCACCACCTCCCTAGGCCACTCGTCCTCCTCTATCTCCTTCCATGCCCCTGTCGGTCCGTCTTCCGGCCACGACGTCTGCAGCTGTAATTTGGGCCGCACTGGTCCCGGGGCCGTCGGTTCCGACTGCTGCCGTTGTAGTGTCGGCCGGCTTAACGGTGGCATCTGGATCGGCCTCCACTCGTCTTGCGTCGGCTGCTGCTGAAGCTGTGTCGGCTGCTGTTGCTGCTGCTGCTGCTGCTGCTGCGCCGGCTACTACTGAAGCTTGATGCTGCTGCTGTTGCGGTGCCGGCTGATGCTGTTGATGCGTCGGCTGCTGCTGCTGCTGCTGCGTCGGCTGCTGCTGACCATTTTTTGACCGCCTCTCGCCAACATAACTCCACTTGTAGCTCGTGGCACAGAAAGCCATCCCGCACGCTCGACCTTTGTCGCCACGCGACCGTCGGTGGCTTCGGGTCCGCCTCCTCTTCTGAGTCCGACGAGATGACGATCACGTCGGACTCCTCTGCCGTCTCCGCTGCTACCACGTGGACAGCGGCGAGTATCTGCCGTTTTTCATGCAGGGTCCGTCCGCTTCCCAATCTGGCACGTATGGCGTGGCTGCCGGTGCCCATATCTCGTCCTCGGATGTCGCCCATCCTTTGCCTGTCGCACTGTCCGGCATATATGGCGAGGCTGGCGTCGCCCATCCTTCGTCATCAGACTGCGGCGTTGCCCATCCTTCGAGCGTCTCGTATATAGGCCGAGCTCGTGGCAGCGGGCCCTTTTTATACCCTTCGGCCGAGAGTGTTGGCGTAGGTGGCGTTTAGCGGTTCCTTCCTTTTACAAATAAAAAGCAAAATTACGTTTCCCCAGCCGTTGAGGCATCTTGCTCACCTTCAGCCTTGTATTGCTTCAGGTCGGCTATATGAGCGGTCCTCGTTCGCTTATACGCTCCCGCCCACAGTATATGGTCCTCCATATCGTGGTGCTAGTTTGGCTGCGAAGCCGTCTGCAGCATTGGATAGGTGTCGCTATTTTGCCCACACCTGTTCAGCCTTGTCCGGTTTCCATGGCCACCGCCGCAGGTTGTAGTGCCTCGCCTGATCCTGTGCAGCTCTCTCCAAGCTGCGCCTCACAACCTGGAACACCTCTGCCAACTTGTTCGCTCTCTCAGTTGGACTTTGTGTTGCTTGCCCGGTGCCCACTGTTACCACGTCGAACAGTGTTTTGGGCAGCCTCGGCTCTCGTCCTTGCGTCAGGAATGCTGCACTGTAGCCAGTTGATGCTGAGACACTGCTGTTGACTGCCAACGTCAGTTCCGCCAGCGTCTAGTCCCAGCCCCGCTGGTCGCTTCCTGCGAAATGCGCAATCATGGTCTTCACTGTACGATTTGTTCTAAATGCTCAACTGGTTAACTGTGTCCCATTATCCGTGATGAGCACCTTGGGTACCCCGAATCGGGCAAAGATCCGCTCCCGAAATGCTATTTGTAGCGTTGTTGTGTTAGCGCTTCGGAGCGGCACCATCTCCGTCCATATGGAGAATCTGTCGATGAATACCAACAGCATTGTATTCCTGTGCTTGGACCTCGGCAAAGGTCCCACGAAGTCGGCTCACACGGTGGCCCACGGCTCCTCGGGGCTCTGTGTCAGCATCTTGCCCGCTGCCTGGAGTTGGCTCGGCTTATTCCGCTGACACAGTTCGCATTATTGCACATATGTGCAGTCCAGGCCAATAGTAGCGAGCTGCCACCCGTGCTATTGTTTTCCGGCTTCCAAGTTGTCCCGCCGCCACTGCGTCGTGGTTCTCCTTCAGCACCTGTGCTCTCTTGCCTTTTGGTACGCATAGTTTCCACGCCGCCACATCCTCGTGCCCGGCCTGATGTGGGATATGCCGATACAGTGCTCCCGCCGCTTCCACATAGTCAGGGAATTTTTGGGGCTTCATTTTTATCTCCGACCGCATTTTCTGGACACATGGACACTGGTCGTTCGCCTGTTCCTCAGTTTCCACTAGCACTCGGCATGTCTCCTTGGGCAATGGCTGTCGAGACAATACGTCTGCCACGACATTTAGATTGCCCTTCCTATATCTGACTTCAAAGTCAAACTGTTGCAGTTTCAGCGCCCATCTGGCAATCCTTCCTAACGGGCTCTCGATGGAGTTGAGCCATTTCAAAGCCATGTGATCCGTTATCACAATGAAATGGTACCCCTCCAGATATGGCCTCATCTTTCGGATGCGCCAGATTATTGCCAGACACTCTTTCTCGGTGGCAGAATAATTCCGCTCCGCATTATTGAGTGTTCTGCTGGCATACGATATGGCGCGCTCCCCATCCTCTGCTGTTTGCGTCAGTATCGCTCCAAGTCCATAGTTGCTTGCATCCGTTTGCAAACAAAATGTTTTGGAGAAATCTTGGCATGCTAGCACAGAAACCTCTGTTAATTTGGCTTTAACAGTCTCAAAAGCCTTTTGCCGCTCCTCTGTCCAATCCCACTTGGTGCCTTTCTTCAGTAATGCATAAAGGGGATGCACAGTTGTTTGCAAAGTTTGGGACAAATCGCAGATACCATGACGCCACTTCAACATATTGCCTCAGCTCATTAATAGTGGACGGTGGCTTCAGTTCTGCTATTGCCGCTACTTTTTCTGGGTCAGTTCGGATTCCACTCTCCGTCACTCTGTGACCCAGATATTTTAGCTCCTTCTTGAAAAAATCGCACTTGTCGATGATCATTTTCAAGTTCGCTGCTCGTATTCGTCTGAAGACCTCCCGCAGATTGTCCATGTGCTCTTGGCGAGTTTTCCCAATCACTACAATGTCATCCAAATAGGCAAACGCATGCGGCATCATATCTGGCTCAAGGACGCGATCCAGTGCTCTCTGGAATGTTGCTGGGGCCGAATGGAGTCCAAATGGCATCACTTTCCATTAAAACAGTCCCTTTCCTGGAACTGTAAATGTCGTCAGTGGCCGGCTGCATTTCTCCATAGGAATATGCCAGTACCCGTCCTTTAGGTCCAAGCTTGTTATGAATCGTGCCTCATGCAATTGCTTCAGAATATGATGCACCCGCGGCAACGGGTAGGCATCTTTCACTGATCTTGCGTTGAGCTGACGGAAATCCACACATAGCCGCCATTTCCCAGTATTCTTCTTGACCATGACTATTGGTCGGTGCGGATCCCGCTCGCCCCTGGATGGCGGGTGCCTCTGGTCGTTTCCCTACTGGCAACAAGCAGACGTTCTGATTCCTATCCGCCCACATAGCCAGCAGAACTCCAGCATGGCGTTCCGGCACTCTATTGCCCAGTGGCCCTCTTGACCACACACGCGGAACGCATTCGCTGGGTTCTGGATGTGGGTCCTCTGGCTTTCCACTTGCCTCCTTGGAGCTGGCCTGGGTCTTGTCGTTTCCGTCTCCCTTCTGGGGTGGTGTGTGTCTCCCACGCTCCAACCACTCCCAGCGTCGTTCATGGCCCTGACACTTGTTCCCTCTGGCTGATTTCGCTGGCGCAGCTTTTCCCTGTCTTTTTCGAGCTCTTCGAACTCATCGGCGAGCAGCATCAGTTCTGTCAGGCTGCTGAACTGGTACGGCCGAGCGTATGCACGTAGATCGGGGAGGCTGTTGTTATAGATATATTTGAGCTCTCGTTCCGATGCGTAGTGGGCTCATTAGCGTCTGCATCTCCACCATATATATCTGAAACGGCTCTCCCACAGCTTGTCGTCTCCGCGTCACTACGTCTTTCAAATTTTCGAAGTAATCTCGTGGTAAGAAATACTCCTGAAAATTTGCGACGAAGGTCGACCATGACGTCCAATGCCTATTGTTGGCTATATACCATTTCAATGCCATACCTTTAAGTAGCTCTGGCATAGCTCTCGGGACCAGGTCCAGTTCTAGGCCGTATGTTTCCGCCGACCATTCCACCTGTTCCAAGAATTCCAGTGGCTTCGTCGTTCCATCGAACCGGAAGCCTAACTCTCGTACCTGCTTAGCCAGGGTATTCGGGTGCCGTTGGCATCGCTCCCCGTACCCTCGCCTCAGGCTGTGGAATCGAGGTGGCTCCCCAGTGTCTCGGTTGCATCTCCTGTATGCGCGTGGCCGCACTAGTCGATGGTATGCTGAGTCTCACCAAGTTGTCCACGCCGTCAATCTCCTCGCTCACTTCCTCTACTGCTACTGTAGGCACTTCCTAACTCGCAGGTGAGATTCGGCCACGGAGTTTGGCAAGTTTGCCAATCCGGAGCGAATATGGGATTCGTCCTTCATTTGCCGTTACCCATTCGCCGAACTGTCTCCGCATCGCATCGAGGGTGCCTGACAGACTTACGCCAAACTCGCCGCCATATCATAGCACATCCTCTTTTTTTAGGTTATATACCCACGCTCGCACCATTTTCTATCGATTTCTATGTTTTTCACTTATTTTTTCTTATTATCGCAAGGGCCCCCAAGTTGGGCGCTAGTTGTAACGAACCTTCGTTTGTACGAGTTACAGCCGGGCTGAGTTTCAGCGACTGTGTGTTCGTGCCAACAATATTTATATTTGTAGCCACCTGGCGATAATAATAAGTCTTTTATGGCTTCAAGTTTAAGCGATATATTTTGCACTTCGTGGTGCCTATGATCATGTAATTTCACAATTTTTGTATCCTGCCTAAGGTACTCCTGCTATCAGCAAGGACTTCGCTCTGGGTTCGCTATGCTGATCGCCAGGATTCGCTGCTGTATACTCCGGCGCTCCGCACGGATTCCATACAGGATCTCCTACTGGCTGGCTTCCCTTCGAGCACTCCTACGCATTCGCAAACGACAGTGTACTCACTCTGAGTCCGCACGGCTACCCTGTAACTAGCACTCACACACTCCAAGATTTGCTAAAAGCTGCCTATTCTGGGAATTCTGTCCACCAATGTCCTGTCTTGATTTCGGTAGTTGCTGAAGGGACTCTTGGGCGTGATGTCCTGTATGATCCTTTCAGGTCCCTCCTTGCGTATCCCTCGATGTGCTTTCGTATCCCTCGATGTCCTTGGGTGTTCTTTGATGTCCTTCGTTGGTCGCTTTTCTCCTGGGCACTTTGCGTTTATTTGCACTCTCACGTATATTGTTCACTTGCACTCGTATATTGTTAAATCATCCTCGCCGTCAGCTGCCTATCCCTTTTATATGCCAGTGGCAGGCCCTGCGTCGTGCTGGACCGGGGCCTGCTTATGGTGCTCGTGTCCACTTAACGGTGCCGTCGCGTGATGTTCTCGAACATTCCATTCGCCGAAGCCCCGTTATCTTGGCGCCTTCGTTTGTCTGGCGTATGCGCGACTGTATCGGCTATCGCTGCGCAGACGCTAACGGCACTTCGGCTAACCGTTTGCCTCTGTGTGCGACACGAGCCCATTGCTGAATAGCTGCGTGCGACAGAGAGCCACTCCTGTGTGTCTATGTCGTTACGGTGTTTATATCAACCGTTAAAGAGTTTGATGTGAGGAGCTGGGCCCTTATATATATATTCCTAAATATATATATACTCCTTGGCCGATTATCTTGCTCCTCACAAAGTTGTTCGGTTGAGTTCTCGGTCCAGAATGAATCGAGTGTTTTATTAATGCAAAATGTTTGGCTAAGTACATTGTTTGAGTTTTACATTCGCCCAAAGCAACATGCTATCTACAACTAAGGCATAAGGATTATCAGCCGGACCAGATGTATCAGTTTTAAGATAATCCCAAATCTCATGTTATCACATATCATAAATAATTACTGACCCTTACAACCTAAGAAACTGTATATAAGACCATCACTTACATAAATTAAATTATTATTAAAGTGGCCCTTGAAAATAGAGCATGGTGTCTCCTCTTTCACTATTTTTACTCATCTCCGTTGTCCACCTGGTTCTAATACTAGTTTCGACGCATGTAGTTACTGGTTCTGTACTAGAGACTTACAAAAACATAATATTAAAGCTACCTAGTCGTGGTAAAAACGACACATTTTTTTACTTATACGTGATTTTATTACAATCATTCTGTAATATTGTCAATATCATTTGGTAAACTTGAAAAGGGAATGAAAAAATAAAAATTCAAATGGCTGAATATCCAGTAGAGAATTCTTATACAATAGAGAATTACTTCTCAAAAATCAAAGATATTGTAACAAAATATGAAGATGAAATTTCAAAGATTTTGAGCGAATTTGACCCTAGGGATAAAGCACGCATGGATTTTATACCTCTTCAAATGCAACAAACTACTCTACTAGCAGCATTGCAGAGAATGCTTGGCCAAATTTCTCAGGAATCACAGGCGCGGTGCATGCCCTTATAAAGGAATATTGGGAAAAAATTAACCATATTCACTTCGAGATCTTCAGAACGAAGCAATCTACCACTGGCGGACCTTTGAAAAACCTGGAACCTTCGAAAACCCTGGAAAGGTGCATTTATTATTTGGAGCAGAACAATCCTCATACTGCCGGAGCAAATTAAAAGGACCCCAAAATTACCACTGATGCAGAACTCCAAATTAGGCTGGATAATAGCTGGTAAACTTCACTCATCGACTCCAACAGCTGCTACGTGCTCCGTCGCAACTACAGTTGATGACACTGGCGAGTTGCTGGAGCGATTTTGGAGATTGGATAATCTGGAATCGACACACCCCCATTTCCAAAAGAATATACAAAAGGCAGTTGACGGAAAATTCATAGTAAAACTGCAATACTCTAAAGATGTTTCAGGTCTGGGAGAGTCTCGTGTGCTGGCTATAAGGCGTTTCTTTAGTTTGGAAAAAAGACTCTGCCGTGATCCAGAGCTACAAAGTAGTTACGTAGAGTTCATGAAGGAATATAAAAGACTCGGCCACATGAAGGAAGTAACACCGCGGAAGGTTCCGAGCTCTCAATTCTTCATTCCACATCACTGTGTGTTAGAGCCACAACATAAGCACCCACTCGATGATACACCACAAACCGATCAATCGACCTACCCGAATGCCAAGCGTCTCAGCTCGACTGGCACTGGCGGATTGGACCATCATGCTTATGATGATCTCGAACCATATTGGAGTGAGATGAAAAAGTTTTCTAGAGGTGTCGATAGCATAAAGAAAATGTATACCGATTTAGGCATCACAGTTCCATGTCAAAATATATATCAATATTTCAAGCATGTGGAGAACGAATTAACTTCTGAATATTAACTTCTGCAGCAAACACGACATAAAAGAGCGCCACTCGATATAATTGGAAATATAGCTAGATGCTTATTTGGAGTATTAGATTCTACATATGCGAAGGAAATGACCGAAACCATACGAAAATTAAAGCAAAATGAAGACTATTTAGTATCGATCTTAAAAAATCAGATCTCCTTTGTGGACTCCACCTACAATGTGTTGAAACTTGACGAGACCATGATTGAAAAACTACTAAGAAGTGTGGAAAACCAATTCAACGCCATGCTCACAGAAAATACCCAACATAATTTGTTTAACTGGTATCACTCTCTAACAACGCAATTGACATTAATGGCAACAAACATTCAGCGAATGCAAGCAGAAATGGTAAATATACTCACTGATGTGCGACACAAAATAATTATTCCACTGCTACTATCACCAGGTCAACTTCGACAACAAATAGAGCAGATGAAGGATCACTTAAAGATATGACTTCAAATTCCTAGAACCAATGGTGATGTACTCCAACTATACCAAATGACGAAAGCCGAAGGATCCATAGTAGACAAGCACGTCATTTTCAAAATAACACTTCCACTTATATCGACGGAGACGGTGGAACTATACAACGTGATTCCTATTCTAGTGGTGTCTTCCCGAGGAATTTCAAAAATATCAATGGACGTACCGTTACTTTCTTGAGCCTTACATATGACAAATTTAAAAATTTTCATCCCCGCCAAAGAGATGAAAACATATGTTATCATAAATAAACACTCTTCAGGATGGAACATTGCTGTGAAAATCTGATGTTTAACAACAGAACGTCGGACAACTGTCTAACATCAACAAACAACATTTCAAGAACCAGTGGATATTCGCCACACGGACTCCTATGGATCTCTCAGCTGTTTGTTGTGATCCTTGCAATGAAAGAAGACTGCTCCATTCGCAATGCAAACATGATCATAACAGGCCATAGCCGATCAACAAGCACAACGTATTCCTCATACGTGCGTTTTGATAATCTAACCATACAGCCACTTCATCAAAATACAGCGGTAAATAAGTCAAGAGAAGTACTAGAGGTGAGCAACCAGCAAAATATACATATGACACCAGCAAATGAAATCCAACTGCCGCAATGGATTTCACCGATAAATCATTCCGTCATCATGTCGTACATCGCCGTAGCAGTATCAGTAGTCTTACTTGCGCTATCTATCCATCAGCACCGACAACATTCAGGACCCAAGGCAACATATCGGCCCCAGTAACTGGACAATATCGGTTCGACATATCTCGTAGCTAAACCAGCGTTAAACGGCCGGGAGTATGTTTGAGTTTTTACTGCTGCTGCTGAGGCTACTTCTGCTGCCGCTGAGGCTGCTGCTGAGGCTACTGCTGCTGAGGTTGCTGCTGAGGCTGTTGCTGCAGCTGTAAACTTTCTCGATCCAGAATGATTCGAGTGTTTTATTAATTCAAAATCTTAGCTTAAGTACATTATGTATTCGTGAGTTCTGCCGCTGAGAACGTCGGCAGAACGGGAGTATGTAGCATGCATATAGGTATAGGTATAGGTATATATATACGTATGTGCAGAAGGTACATACATTTTAATGAGTATAAGCGCAAACCCTTGGACGGGAACGTCACAATGCTTGCGCTGCATATTACACGGTGCCGGCTAGTGGCTGATCATATTACGGCACTTATGTATGGTTGTGTTATGTAAGCATCAAATTTTGGATTTCATTTATTAACATTCTATTTCTGGCCAATAGTGCCTCTTATAAATGTGGCGTGTCTATTAAATCGGTTTTCTTTGCTTTGAGAGGAGCAATATAATATGCCTGGGAATTATATGTATATTTAGTCATATATATAAGGGCTCAGCTTCTCACAGCAAACTCCATAACTGTTGGAGCAACCCTCGCAATAACATACGCGACACACACACACACACAGAAGTTGCTCTCTGTCGCACTCGGCTATTTAGCAATGGGCACGTGTCGCAAACACGGACGAGCTACGAACCGTTAGCCGAGATGCCCACGCCAGACATGCAGTGGCGCCACGATAACGGGGCCTCGGCGGATGGAATGTTCTGGACGATCACCCGATGGCACCGTTAAGTGGGTACGAGCACCATAAGCAGGTGCGGCACAAAGCAGGGCTTGCCACTGGCATATAAAAGGAGAAAGGCAGCTGACTGAAGGAGAGTGAAATTACAAGTGCAAGTAAACAGACGTGAAAGTCAACGTAAGTGCAAGTAAAAAGTGACCATCGAGGGACCTCGAAAGTTACAAATGGACATCGAGGGATACACAAGGACATCGAAGGACATCGAGGGACATCAAAAGACACCACAGGACCTCACCCAGAAAAGCACTGGTGGGTAGCTTTAGCAGATAGGCAGTTTTGGCAAATCTTGGAGTGTGTGAGTGCTATTTTCGGTGTAGCCGTGCGTACTCAGAGTTAGAACGCTGTCTCTTGCGAATACGTAGGAGTGCTCGAGGTGAATCCAGCAGTAGGAGAGCCTTTATTTAATTCCGAGCCGATAACCTGGAGTACCCAGAGCGAATCCTTTACGTGCAAGAGAGACTTATCCCACTCGGAAAGACGGAGTGCCTTGCAAATAGCGAATCACGCATCCAAGTGGGCCCATAGAAGGCGAGTCCTTGCGTATAGCAGGAGCACCTCAGGCAGGATAACAGCAACTTTAAACAATACACAAACATAAGCTAAATCCAACTGCAAAATATCCCGCTCAAGCTTAACCATAATCAAGACTTATTATTATCGTAGGTGCCTACAATAATAAATATTGTTGACACGAACACAAAGGCGACTGATCTCTGCCCGGGTTAATATGTCCGAGGGTATTAGCCCCACATTAACATTCGATATAAGAAGCTCTCTATCTGCACAAATGTTACCTCAATAAAAATTATAAATAAATTATATTGATTCAAAAAATTAAAAAAAATCTTTTTAATTACATAAAATAATTTTCATATTTTATATAGCGACTCATCATGAGAAAATAAAAACGGAAAATAAAAAAAACTCTTCTTTTTATTTTTATTTATATAGCGGTACATTACTGAAATTGAATCAGTATGCATTTTATCACACAACCTAATCAAAACAGATTGTCATCTGTCTCTCTCTACTCCTACTACTACACACACACACACACACACACACACATATATATATATATACATTACAAAACAGCTCTCAAAACTGTTTAGCTGCTATCAAGGCTGTTCTATAGAGCTGATCTAGCTTACCAGCAGAAGAAGAAAAATAGTAGCATTTCAGTATCTAGCAAATAAAATATAAATGTATATAAAAATATTTTAAGCGATCTAGCGAAAACTACAAATGTTCACAAGCGAAAAATTAAAAGCATTAAGTTAGGAAAAGCTGATAGATTTACGGATAGAAGCATCTCTAAAGCCAATAAGAGCCCCATTAGAAAAGCTTGTTAGTAAGAATGAAATATTAAATAATCATTTGTTAGACCCCAAAAAACGAGTAGATTCAAAGTTCCGATCACCATCATCATCATTACACCCAAAGCTGAAGTTAATCGTGAATTAAATGCCTATCCTTTTAAAGAATCTACCTTAAATGATGATGATGATGATGATGAATTTACTGATGCTAGTATGGGTTCATCCATGTGGAACAACAAATCTCTCAATGATAATCACTCTCAAGTTCACTTTCAAGACAATCATGATGACTTAGATAAAATGCTCAATCTAAGTGAATCAGCTCGAAGAAGGTGCTTGATAAGACATTTGGACCGTATAAATCAGCACTGAAAATGGAAAATTTGCCTTGGAAAGTGGAGACAATTGGCCGGTAACTTCTGGCTCATATTCTTTAATTTACGAGAATAATCCATATAACTATAATGAGGGAGAGCTAGAAAATTATGAGAATATTTTGAATATCACAAATGCTCATAGAAAATAGTATAAGTTTGACGGGCATCTAAAGAGTAATCGCTCTAAAAAATATTCAAATATAATTAAAGTTCTTTCCCTAAACAATCTTTATCAGCTAGTCTTGTTCCCACATTCTGCATCTACATCAATTACTTTATCACCTCCAAAGTCGGCAAAATCACTTCATACGGGTAGTGGACTTATGAATGAAATTGTAGGTAGATTAAAACTTCTAATTGCATCGCAAGCTGCTGGACATAGCAACCATAATAACGAAATAGTATATGTATTAGAATAGCTTCGAGAAGCAAAAATTATATACTAGCATTTATTGTTCAAATTGATATTCTTGATAAGTTTGCTCATTACTCCTCATTGCTCATGTATGACTATAAATTTTAAATTTTAGTCATTTTCATCATGTCTGTTGATAAGTTTGGTCGTCATTCAAACGAAAAATTTAATTCAGAAAGATTGAAGAGAAATGGCGGCAAAAAGCTGGGGCTGCTTATGGACTACGATCAAAATATTGATGTAGAGAACAGACGTTTGAAAAACGTTGCTGCACCTATTGAAGGAAAAGACGCAATTAACAATATTTTTTTACAAAAGCGAATCAACGAAGTAACACAAAATTTATTAACCTATGCAAAAACTAGAGGGATGGGCTAATTTCGGCCATGCCGAAGTTTGGTAATACCCTTGCAATTGCAAAGGATATACATACAGTTTTTTCTGATTTGCCACGCCCCCAACAATTGGATATAAATTATTTTTGGGCAATCTATTAAGACTTTGGAAGATATAGTTTTCTCCGATTACCACGCCCGCAAGAGGAGGATATATATAATTTTTCATAATTTTGTCGAAGCGGGCAAGCCTAACGTCAATTTTTGGAGCTCTCGGTGTAAAATTGTAGAATATATAGTTTTTTCCGATTTGCCACGCCCCTAATGGGCGTAGATATATATTCTTTATCTTTTTTTCTAGGGGTGGTTGATACAAATATATGTTCGCGGTTTCAAGCCTCTGGCTCTAACAGCATCCAAAATATTGGGGGATTTATGTTAAGCACTATATAGACTTTCCCGATTTGCCACGCCCCAAGTAGGCGTGGATATATAAATTTATGGTCAATCTGAAGGGGAGGCCAAAAGTATATTATTTTCCAAATTTGGATGCTCTAGCTTCAAAACTGTAGAAGATATAGTTTTATCCGATTTGCCACGCCCCAAAGGGCGTAGCTATATAATCTATATTTTTTTGTATTTGTGTGGAACTCAAGAGTATATATTTCAAATTTCAGGTCTCTGACTTTAATAACGTCGAAGTTATCCCACTAAAACATTTCTTAAAACCGATCTGTCCTATGGGAGCTATAGGATATAGTCATCCGATCCGGATGATTCCGAGATATACAATGCCTGCAGCACATTCCAGCCTATGTGCAAAATTTCAGCTCTGCAGCTCTTATATCTCGGAGGAGATTGCGTTGATCCAGACAGACGGACAGACAGACATGGCTATATCAACACAGATCGTCTTGCTGATCAAGAATATATATACTTTATATGGTCGGAGATGCTTCCTTCTCTGCGTTGCAAATTCCTGACCAAAATTAATATACCCTTTTTGCAAGGGTATAAAAATATTTATCATCTCACGATTTCGTGTTGGTGATTATGAGCGAATAAATAAATATAAGCATGTCTTTGAGAAGGGCTACACACCAAACTGCACAAGTGAGATTTTTAAAATAGCTCAAGAGAAAAATACCTTCCCCACAACATATACATTACAAGACTATGAGGGGAAGCCAATTAAAGGAAGCTTCTACGCTGAAGATCTCCAAAAATCTCGATTTCCCCACACATATTTAGTTGAAAAAGTAATTCGCAAGAAGAAAGGTAAAGCGTTCATAAAATGGCTGGGTTTCTCGAACGAACATAACGAACATAAATAAACAAATTTGTCCAAGCATATGCGATAATAAAAACAAAAAAAAAACAATATTTATTTGATCTCCGACCATATAAAGTATATATATTCTTGATCAACGCAATGTCCTCCGAGACTATTGAAGCTACAGAGTTGAAATTTTGCACATAGACTGGAATCTGCTGGAAACATTGTATATCTCGGAATCATCCGGATCGGACGACTATATCCTATATCTCCCAAAGGACAGATCGGTTTTAAGAAATGTTTTAGTGGGATAACTTCGACGTTATTAAAGGCAGAGACTTGAAATTTTGGAATATATACCGAATATACTGAATTACTGAATACTGAATTGCACCCCAAAACAAAAATATATATTTTATATAGATACGGCTTTTCGGGGTGTGGCAAATCGTTTAAAACTATATCTTCTACAGATTTGAAGCTAGCGAATCCAAATTTTGAAAGTAAAATGCTTTTGGCCTCCCCTTCAGATTGGTAAGAAATTTATATATCTACGCCTACTTTGGCCGTGGCAAATCGGGAAAGTCTATATAGTGCTTCACATAAATCCTCCAATATTTTGAATACTATTAAAGCCAGAGACTTGAAACTTAAAACATATAATTGTATCAATCACCCCTAGAAAAAAAGATAAAGAATATATATCTAAGCCCATTAGGGGCATGGCAAGTCGGAAAAAACTATATATTCTACAATTATTATCCAAAATTTGACTAAAACGTTAAGCTTGACCGTTTCGACAAAATTATGAAAAAATCCGTCATTTGGGTGCGTGGCAAATCGGAAAAAACTATATCTTCCAAAGTCTTATAGGTACAGCTTCAAAATTTAATACATTGCCCTGCTTAATAGATTGCCAGAAAATTATATATATCCAATTATTGGGGGCGTAGCAAATCAGAAAAAACTGTATCTATATCCATTCCAATTACAAGGGTATTACCAAACTTCGGCATGGCCGAAGTTAACCTATCCCTCTAGTTATTTTATTTATTCATCGTAATTTGGAGAATGGAGTCGTTTTTGTTCTAACCATTTCTCTGGCACGTAATCATATTTATTGTCGCCTGGAGTAGGGGGTCGTTGAGCATTTTTCTCCAACCAGTTCAGTTCCCCTCCGCTCGCCGTCTCTGGCACATAATAATTTTATCATCGTCAGGAGAAGGGGTGCTACTTCTGCTATCGATGCTGATACCCGATGAAAATACAACATTCACTTGAATGAAACGCAAGTTTTTTCTTCTTTGGAAGTATCTTCTTCTTCTACGAGGTGGTGCAGATGTTGATGTTACTTTATTAACCTGTATAGCCATATTATGACTGCTGATGCTATTGCTGCTGCTGCTGCTGTTGCTGATGTTGATGATGAAATGAAAATTTGCTGTAGAATGTTTGTGCTTTTTAGACTCTGTTCCCAAAGGGAAAAAGAGTCTATTGGATTTGTGCAATGTCCGTCTTGCTGTCTGTCCGTCTCTCCGTCTGTCTGTATGAACGCGCAGCATTTGGACACTATAGAAGCTAGAGACTTGTAATTTGGAATATATACTCGTGTCTATCCGCGTCAGATCAAGTTTGAGTATTTTTCCGATACGCCCACAGGGGGCGTGGCAAATCGGGAAATGCTATATCTATTAAGACTAAAACGCTGTTATTTTAGTCAATATTGCAGTCTAAGAAATGGGATTTAGAATATATATTTGTGTACACCACGCGGACGTTTTAAGATATAGATTATATATCTACGCCCATTGTGGGCGTGGCAAATCGGATAAAACTATATCTTCTACAGCTTTGAAGCTAGAGCATCCAAATTTGGCATGTGGGTTACTGTTGACCTTCCCTTAAGTTAGATCAAAAAGTTATATACCCACGCCCCCTGGGGGCGTACCAAATCAGTAATATATATATACCGATTTGTATAAATCTTATAATATTTTGAGCGTATTAAGAGCTAGAGACTTGAAATGTGGAATACATGTGCAAGTAGATCACTCGGAATCAAAAATATATATTATAGATATTTACGCCCATTAAGGGCGTGGCAAACTGTTATCTGTATCTCCTACAGTTTTGGAGCTAGAGCGTCCAAATTTTGCATGTGGGATACTGTTGACCTCCTCTTAAGATAAGTCAAAAGTTATGTATCCACGTCTTCTGGGGGCGTGGCAAATCGGGAATTACTATATCTTTTACTAAAACCGTGATAATTTCGGCAATATTGCCGTCAAAGAGTTGGGACTTGGAATATATATACTAGTATCCTACCTCTACCCAAAAATATATGTTATATATAGCTACGCCCATTTGGGGCGTGGGAAATAGGGTAAAACTGTATCTCCTACAGTCTTAGACGTAGAGCATCCAAATTTGACATGTGGGTTACTGTTCATGAAATTTAAATTTACGAAAAAAAAAAATAATAATAATCATAATGTAAGCCTCCGTAAAACAAATTCTAGTTGACCTAACTGGGGATTGAAGCAGGGTCTTCGCTACCACATCGCAAGTCTGTTTAACCAAATCAAAACACTTCCAAACTCAGTTTGGCACATAGCCACGCAAGAGACGCCGTGGTGTTGTGGGTAGAGTGGTGGCATGCGAAGCGCGTGACCCAGGTTCGATTCCCAGCGCTGACGCGTGATATTATCATTTAATAAAATGTTTTTTTTTTATTTTTTTTATAACTTCTATGTTATTTAATGGATTTGATAAAATTTTCAGCATAAATCCTTATATTTATTAAAACAAATTCTAGTTGAGCTAACTGGGGCAAGTCTGTTTAACCAAATCAACACACCAAACTCAATTTGGCGCAAGAGACGTCGTGGTGTAGTGGGTAGAGTCTATTCTATTCCCATCGCTGGGGCGTGATATTATCATTTATTAAAATGTTTTTTTTTTTTATAACTTCTATGTTACTTAATGGATTTTGATAAAACTTTCTGCAAAAATCCTTATATTTTATTAAAAATACGGTTTTACCTAAAAAATTAAAAAAAATGTAAATGTGGCTTTATTTGCAACTGAACTTTTATTAAATTGATTTTGTGAAATGTGGAGCCAGTATCCAAAATATATAATAAAAACCAAAATAGTATTTTATTTTAAAAAAGCTATATGTAAAATTTTATGACTAGCTAAATTGATGTAAAAGACATGCTCAAAAAAGGAATCTCAATAATCTCGCATTCAAACATACGGAAAGACGGACGGACGGTCTACATATTTATTGAGCCTACACACCTTTAACAGGAACAGAGTCTGACGCAGTCGGTGGCGCCCGACTGCAACGTTCTTACTTGTTTTTCTTTGTTTATATATTTATATTTTTTTTTTTTTGAGGAAATTTCAAGTGGTCACTGAAAATCGAAATATGTGTGGTGTGTGTATGCTTCTTCGGTCATTTAACTGACTGCCGCTGCTGTTGATGTTGGTGATTAAATAGAAAATATGTTTATGTTTTTATTTTTTTTCGCTTTATTGATCTATATATAAAATTAATTTACAATTTTATAATGCCCCAAGTATAATTGTGAATTTTATCACTCCTTATGTATGGACTTAATGTTACATTAGTTATATTTTGAGTGTATAACTGATGTAATTTTGACTTAAAAATTAACATATCGCTAATTGTATAAGACATATTATTAAATAAACAATCAACCTTTTTAAAACACCCACCGTCATCTAGGCGCAGTGAGTACATTTTAGGGCGTAAGCCAATAAATTCTATCATTATTTCACCCTTATTCTCATCTTTCATCATACCCAAGACTTTTTTATTGCATGTTTGGATATAATATTTTTGTGCCAACTCTGGCGGATATTCTGATGTATCGAATCTCGTTTGAATATCATTTCGAATGTTAGCGAACAAATCATTAACTCTAATGGTATATATGAATGAGTCAGTATCCATATAATTTAATGAAAATTTTTTTTAAATTTTGGTAGCATATAGCTGTAGTGAAAATCGTACATTTTATGCTTTGACAAGTCTAGTATACAGAAACCTAAATACATGGGTTTGTTATATAAATTAAAAAGTCGTTTAATTTGAATTGCATAAAGATCATTAGCAAACTTAGCGGAACTGTGCAAATTTGGTTTCGAAATTAAAGCTCTGGCCCCTAAGTTGTTGCGTTTTCTTGTTTTCCATGAACATACTAACTTAACATTTTTCCTATTCTCAACATTTTCCATAGTCTTACCAAATACAGCATTATTTAGTAACTTGAAAAAATCTTTATCAAAACTCGTTTTGGCCTGCGTTCTATGATAAGTATATATATCAATATATTTTTTTAGACAAGGTGATTGCTTTAATCTAAAAATTCGATGAATTTTACTTAGTTCTAGCCCACTTTGAATGCATTGCTGTAGGTTCTCTATAATGAATGGGGTACCTATGTTTTGCTCTCAAATCAGCGATAAGCTTTTTAACTGTACATATTGTAGGTGGGCATTCTGATTACGGGTGGCAAAACGGTAAATCGTTCTGAATATCATGTAGAGCAGCTGGATACTCAAAATCTACTCTCAAGAATAAACCCATATTCAGATGTCTCAGTAATGTCAAAGACATTAAATGTTCTAATCTCCTCATCACTCATCCAACGTAAGTCTCCGTATGGGAGGTACTGTGACATAGCCCACCCATACAAATTATTGTTCATCTAAATACAATAAATACTATGATGGCTCCGACTCTTTATAGTCATTAGTCATTCATATACTTAAATATTCATATGGAAATACACCTTTTCTGCGCATTAAATTCACCTGACCCCCATTATCATCGTGGGGGAAAAAGCCTTGGTAGTTAGCAAATCTTTTAATAGAATCTAAAAATCGTAATTCTATTCTCTGCTCCTAAGGTATTTGTTAATTTTTGGGTTTCGAGTTGAAAAAACACAGTTTTTATCGATTTGGCACTCCCCTAATGGGCGTAGCTATGTATACTATATGGTTCTGTATGGGGGTGGTTCACACAAATTAATTAATTACGTGTCGGCTTTTACGAGACAAATGAAGAGGTGATTAGGAGCTTAGAAAGGCTGTTTAAATTAAGCAACGCTTGAGGGCATTAGTTACACAAACCACTAATAGATGGCGCCACATTCTATTATAGATTATAGTATTTAACTATAATATTCAACATGCCTCCTTAAATTTATAATCTAGACCATTCAATATTTCAAATATTACTTGGTATTTCACATGTTTTAATTTAATTTAATTTTGAATTTATTACATTCTTCATTTATACTATTTTAATCTCAGCGCTAGTCTATTAGTTAAGAATTTTATTTTACTTAAGCTTTTCGTTAGTATATCTGCTACATTTTATTTTAATCTTCTTTAACAATATCAAGTAGGCCTTTCTCATAATTTTTATTTATATAATGATACTGTACTTCAATGTGTTTTGAGCTTTTTGTGAAATTACCGAATTTTCCTATCGGTACATCCAAAAAATTCTGCAGAGACCGGATCAAGTAATAGTTCAAAGTTGCCAAGTCTGGAGAATATGGTGGATGTGGAAGCACATCCCATTCAAGCTGCAATAGCTTGTATGAGTCATCAACTTGTATTCGGTCTTGCATTATCCTGTTGGAATACTACACCTTTTCTATTGACCAATTCTGGTCTCTTTTCTTTGAGTGCATCACTTAATTTAACCAGCTGATTGCAATAAACTTCAGAATTAATCGTTGTGTTGTCCGCCAAAAGCTCAAAATAACCGATCCCCTTGAAATCCCACCAAACGGACAACATAACCTTTTTTGGGGTGAATATCGGCCTTCGAAGTGGTTGAACTGGTTCATCCTTTTAGACCATGATCTCTTGCGCCTTGCACTTTACATTGTTGTAGACAACAAACTTTTCGTCAACGGTAACAATACGGTTTAAAAATGAATCGTTTCTTTGACGCCTAATAAGCGTATCATAGTCGTTAATAAGACGAAGCAAATTTCGTTCGGTAAGAACATGAGGAACCCATATGTCAAGCTTGTTACTTAATCCTATACGTTTCATGGGCTTGTGAACGGTCGCGTTTAACAGATTTAATCTTTCTGTACTCTTTCGAGTTGTTATTCGAAGATTTGCATCGACCAACGACTTTATTTTTTTTATAACTTCTATGTTACTTAATGGATTTTGATAAAACTTTCTGCAAAAATCCTTATATTTTATTAAAAATACGGTTTTACCTAAAAAATTAAAAAAAATGTAAATGTGGCTTTATTTGCAACTGAACTTTTATTAAATTGATTTTGTGAAATGTGGAGCCAGTATCCAAAATATATAATAAAAACCAAAATAGTATTTTATTTTAAAAAAGCTATATGTAAAATTTTATGACTAGCTAAATTGATGTAAAAGACATGCTCAAAAAAGGAATCTCAATAATCTCGCATTCAAACATACGGAAAGACGGACGGACGGTCTACATATTTATTGAGCCTACACACCTTTAACAGGAACAGAGTCTGACGCAGTCGGTGGCGCCCGACTGCAACGTTCTTACTTGTTTTTCTTTGTTTATATATATATATTTTTTTTTTTTGAGGAAATTTCAAGTGGTCACTGAAAATCGAAATATGTGTGGTGTGTGTATGCTTCTTCGGTCATTTAACTGACTGCCGCTGCTGTTGATGTTGGTGATTAAATAGAAAATATGTTTATGTTTTTATTTTTTCGCTTTATTGATCTATATATAAAATTAATTTACAATTTTATAATGCCCCAAGTATAATTGTGAATTTTATCACTCCTTATGTATGGACTTAATGTTACATTAGTTATATTTTGAGTGTATAACTGATGTAATTTTGACTTAAAAATTAACATATCGCTAATTGTATAAGACATATTATTAAATAAACAATCAACCTTTTTAAAACACCCACCGTCATCTAGGCGCAGTGAGTACATTTTAGAGAGCGTAAGCCAATAAATTCTATCATTATTTCACCCTTATTCTCATCTTTCATCATACCCAAGACTTTTTTATTGCATGTTTGGATATAATATTTTTGTGCCAACTCTGGCGGATATTCTGATGTATCGAATCTCGTTTGAATATCATTTCGAATGTTAGCGAACAAATCATTAACTCTAATGGTATATATGAATGAGTCAGTATCCATATAATATAATGAAAGTTTTTTTTGAAATTTTTGGTAGCATATAGCTGCAGTGAAAATCGTACATTTTATGCTTTGACAAGTCTAGTATACAGAAACCTAAATACATGGGTTTGTTATATAAATTAAAAAGTCGTTTAATTTGAATTGCATAAAGATCATTAGCAAACTTAGCGGAACTGTGCAAATTTGGTTTCGAAATTAAAGCTCTGGCCCCTAAGTTGTTGCGTTTTCTTGTTTTCCATGAACATACTAACTTAACATTTTTCCTATTCTCAACATTTTCCATAGTCTTACCAAATACAGCATTATTTAGTAACTTGAAAAAATCTTTATCAAAACTCGTTTTGGCCTGCGTTCTATGATAAGTATATATATCAATATATTTTTTTAGACAAGGTGATTGCTTTAATCTAAAAATTCGATGAATTTTACTTAGTTCTAGCCCACTTTGAATGCATTGCTGTAGGTTTCTATAATGAATGGGGTACCTATGTTTTGCTCTCAAATCAGCGATAAGCTTTTTAACTGTACATATTGAGGTGGGCATTCTGATTACGGTGGCAAAACGGTAAATCGTTCTGAATATCATGTAGAGCAGCTGGATACTCAAAATCTACTTCAAGAATAAACCCATATTCAGATGTCTCAGTAATGTCAAAGACATTAAATGTTCTAATCTCCTCATCACTCATCCAACGTAAGTCTCCGTATGGGAGGTACTGTGACATAGCCCACCCATACAAATTATTTTCATCTAAATACAATAAATACTATGATGGCTCCGACTCTTTATAGTCATTAGTCATTCATATACTTAAATATTCATATGGAAATACACCTTTTCTGCGCATTAAATTCACCTGACCCCCATTATCATCGTGGGGGAAAAAGCTCTTGGTAGTTAGCAAATCTTTTAATGAATCTAAAAATCGTAATTCTATTCTCTGCTCCTAAGGTATTTGTTAATTTTTGGGTTTCTAGTTGAAAAACACAGTTTTTATCGATTTGGCACTCCCCTAATGGGCGTAGCTATGTATACTATATGGTTCTGTATGGGGGTGGTTCACACAAATTAATTAATTACGTGTCGGCTTTTACGAGACAAATGAAGAGGTGATTAGGAGCTTAGAAAGGCTGTTTAAATTAAGCAACGCTTGAGGGCATTAGTTACACAAACCACTAATAGATGGCGCCACGCATATTACATTCTATTATAGATTATAGTATTTAACTATAATATTCAACATGCCTCCTTAAATTTATAATCTAGACCATTCAATATTTCAAATATTACTTGGTATTTCACATGTTTTAATTTAATTTAATTTTGAATTTATTACATTCTTCATTTATACTATTTTAATCTTAGCGCTAGTCTATTAGTTAAGAATTTTATTTTACTTAAGCTTTTCGTTAGTATATCTGCTACATTTTATTTTAATCTTCTTTAACAATATCAAGTAGGCCTTTCTCATAATTTTCATTTATATAATGATACTGTACTTCAATGTGTTTTGAGCTTTTTGTGAAATTACCGAATTTTCCTATCGGTACATCCAAAAAATTCTGCAGAGACCGGATCAAGTAATAGTTCAAAGTTGCCAAGTCTGGAGAATATGGTGGATGTGGAAGCACATCCCATTCAAGCTGCAATAGCTTGTATGAGTCATCAACTTGTATTCGGTCTTGCATTATCCTGTTGGAATACTACACCTTTTCTAATGACCAATTCTGGTCTCTTTTCTTTGAGTGCATCACTTAATTTAACCAGCTGATTGCAATAAACTTCAGAATTAATCGTTGTGTTGTCCGCCAAAAGCTCAAAATAACCGATCCCCTTGAAATCCCACCAAACGGACAACATAACCTTTTTTGGGGTGAATATCGGCCTTCGAAGTGGTTGAACTGGTTCATCCTTTTTAGACCATGATCTCTTGCGCCTTGCACTTTACATTGTTGTAGACAACAAACTTTTCGTCAACGGTAACAATACGGTTTAAAAATGAATCGTTTCTTTGACGCCTAATAAGCGTATCATAGTCGTTAATAAGACGAAGCAAATTTCGTTCGGTAAGAACATGAGGAACCCATATGTCAAGCTTGTTACTTAATCCTATACGTTTCATGGGCTTGTGAACGGTCGCGTTTAACAGATTTAATCTTTCTGTACTCTTTCGAGTTGTTATTCGAAGATTTGCATCGACCAACGACTTTATTTTGTCCACATCGGCTTCAAGAGGCCTTCCAGGACGTGGTGCATCCTCAAGATTAAAATTGCCGGAACGAAATTTTACAAACCAATTTTGACATTGGAGTTCGGTCATTACATCTCCGTACACATCGCATAATTTTTGCATTGCTTGAAATGCATTTTTGGCAGTAAAACAGTAAAATATTCCGAAAATTGTTTTTGATCTTCCATCTTCGATAGGGCACCAAATTTATTTATTTCAATAAAAAAAAATACAAAATATTTCAATATCAACTAAAATAAAACTATTATATATAAAAGTAAACTAGAGGGATGGGCTAACTTCGCCCGTGCCGAAGTTTGGTAATACCCTTGCAATTGCAAAGGATATAGATACATTTTTTTCTGATTTGCCACGCCCCAATCAATTGGATATATATCATTTTTGGGCAATCTATTAAGCAGGGCAACAGTAACCTATATATATAATTTTGAAGCTCTACCTATAAGACTTTGGAAGATATAGTTTTCTCCGATTTGCCACGCCCCCAAGAGGCGGATATATATAAGTTTTCATAATTTTGGCGAAACGGTCAAGCCTAAAGTCTGCGTCAATTTTTGGGACTCTAGGTGTAAAATTGTAGAAGATATAGTTTTTTCCGATTTGTCACGCCCCTAATGAGCGTAGATATATATTCTTTATCTTTTTTTCTAGGGGTGGTTGATACAAATATATGTTTAAAGTTTCAAGTCTCTGGCTTTAACAGCATCCAAAATATTGGAAGATTTATGTTAAGCACTATATAGACATTCCCGATTTGCCACGCCCCAAGTAGGCGTAGATATAAAATTTTTCGATTAATCTGAAGGGAAGGCCAACAGTATATTACTTTTATATATATTTATATTTATTCCAAACTTCAAGTCTCTGACTTTAATAACGTCGAAGTTATCCCACTAAAACATTTCTTAAAACCGATCTGTCCTATGGGAGCTATAGGATATAGTCATCCGATCCGGATGATTCCGAGGTATACAATGCCTGCAGCACTTTCCAGAGTATGTGCAAAATTTCAGCTCTGTAGCTCTTATAGTCTCGGAGGAGATTGCGTTGATCCAGACAGACGGACAGACTGACAGACTGACAGACGGACAGACGGACAGACAGTCAGACGGACAGACGGACATGGCTATATCAACTCAGCTAGTCTTGCTGATCAAGAATATATACTTTATATGGTCGGAGATGCTTCCTTCTCTGCGTTGCAAACTCCTGACCAAAATGAATATACCCTTTTTGCAAGGGTATAAAAATAAGCTTTTAACAATGTATAAATAGATAGCCTAAAGTAAAATTAAAGCAATGTATACCCTAATAACATCACCGACTTGGTGGGAGAATTTTATTTGCCCGACCGGCCAGCTATTCCCCAGATCACAGCTCAATGTAATCAGTGATGTTATTGTGATCTGTAAATCAAAAGGTTTTGCTAATGGAAAACTTAAACAAATATTAGAATAAATTGTGTAAATTAGTAGCGTTAAAATATTAAAATAGAAAATAGATAGCGATTTCAGTTGGGAAATCACTGATAACGATGGGGGCGATTTTTGCCAGTCCGGCCGGCTATGCCATTACTCATAGCTACGCACTGTCAGTGATTTTCCGAAGGTGAACTGAAAGCATGGATTTGATTATAGAAAGAGAGAGTTCAGATAAGATGACGCTATAAAATTGATTGTAATTATGGTAGAGGTCATGAAATGCATTGTGCAAAGAATAATCTGTTGTGCACATAGTATAATTCAAGCGACGAAAGTACCTGGTTGGTCTCCCAGGAATAGAGAAATTGAGACGACTTAAAAGAAAGATGGAGTCTATGTCACCAATAATCAACTAATCAACTACGATTGATTAATGACGGAAGATCAAGGAGCAGAAGTCTACTGCGGTAAGAGGGCAAATGTTGAATGGGGTTCCAATTCAAACCTCGTAAGGCAAAGATTAAAAACTGCTTTTGGACAGACTCAATGCGATCCTGTTTAGTCTTTTGCTGAGGAGACCATATACAAGAGCAGTACTCAAGGATTGGCCGAACAAGCGAAATGTAAAGAAGTTTGGTTATAAAAGGATCATTAAACTCTTTCGACCAACGTTTAATGAACCCTAGAACACCTTTGGCTTCAAATGAAAACTATTTCACAAAATCCAACAACATTTTTTGCAAATAAGCTTTACTAAATCAGCTGTTGAAATTTGAAAATTTAAAGCAGCTAAGCGCGAAGTTGACTGCGAAGAAATTCAATAAGATCAGCTGTTGTCATGAAACGAAATTACTAAGTGGACGACATAAAATAAAGTATATAGAGCTAGTAAAGCTCCATCTTCAACTGTTTATGTTCTAGAACATCGAAATTTTACATATAGATTACAGTGCCCTCCTCCACAGATTAGGGACGTGCCAAATCGGTAAAAGCTGTATCAACAATTTTACAGCTGAGATCCTAAAATTAGTAAACACTCCAATATTTATCTCGTATTTCAAGGGTATTACCAAACTTCGGCATGGTCGAAGTCAGCCCAGCTTTCTAGTTTTTAAGTACACCTCATTCGAGTCCCCAACATTAAGAAAGCTATCATGGGGTAATAATTCGAACTTCGAAAGTCAATTGAAGAGTAAATAAAACATCAAATTAATTCAACGATATTATACTTGATTCGTTACATGTCATTAATTTATTGAAGCCTAGCCTATATTTGCTTGATCTTCATCCTTCCTTAGGTTAGGAAGACGTATTTATTTTCTCAACATAATAGACATATTTTTTTGAAAGTATCGACGCTCATGTCAACACTTAAATGACCCCGGTAAATTTGTCTCATATGAATTTTATCTTGTTTAAACACTATTATTAGGTTTGCGTTATTACGTCCAAGATATTTGGGGATGCGGGTTTAGGTTTGAAAGAAGTAAAACGAATCAACATTATACTACATCATTATTTTGTTATCTTTCGCTTTTAAGATTTTATTCCATTACAACGTTAGATTCGCATTAGATTCATTTTACCGCAGATACTCGGTCCCACAATTAATGCTCTAATGGAAAACTATATTTAATTAAACTATTAGATAACAAATAAACATTTCTAACTACAATATTAGTTTTTGGTGTTTTAAGTTGCATATTTAATGTGTTGGATCGCTGGGTTACTATCGCATTTATCAATCGAAACTGATATTTATTTTATCAATTCATAGACTTAGCTCCAAATTAAATTGCCGCAGTAGTTTTATAATTGCAGAGTGAAGAAGTGCTTAAAACGAGGTGATAAGGGTGTGGTTGTATTAGTGCGGTGGAAAAGGCTGCCGCCTAGTTCTTTATAATTGCAGTGAAGGTCAAAAAATCTTTTGGTATGCAGTTCCACACTCACAAAAACAGGAGCAACAACAACAACAATAGCAGCAAACGAAAGAAAAAGAAGCCGTCTAAAAAGAGGAACGATATTTTTCACCTTGCTCAAAACTTCCAAGACGTTAAGAATGAATTCAAATTGCTCGTAAAGTCATTAGCATGTCAATTGGCTCTAAGACTAAAAAGAGTACTATAACAGTTTCTCGAGTCATTAGTGTACTCCAGATTGGAAGCTTAATACCGTTAATCGGCATTTTATTACCGTTAGGAGCACTTGGAGGACTTGTGTCAGGTGGAGCGACTATTGCACAAACACCAACAATACTGTAGAACAACTCGTGGCAAATAACCGACACAATTGAAAGATGGAGTGGGGCATTAATTAGGAAAGGACTTTTTTTTGGGCAAATCGTATGTTTGGAAAAAATTTCTAAAGCCTCTCTCAAATTTTATTTTTTTGGGTGGGAGATAATTGGTGTATTTATGAGGGCATCTAAATATAGTTCGGGATTTAGATACATAAAAAGGAGGTGAAGTGTATTATTTTGATAGATTTGAAAATTTGCAGCCACCCATAGAAGTCATACGTTATCTGGGCAGCAATATATAATACAATTATCAACGAGCTCAAAAATTGCACAGCTATAATTTTGCGGTCATTTGTAAACTCTTTTCCAAAATAAAAGAACAAGACTTGTCACAAGCTGAATCAATCTATTTTCACCATTGAAGCCACATCGACATCGTTGAGAAGCATAGCACCATCAGCGGCTGTAAAAAATATTAGAAACTTATAATATTTACATATTTTCGGAAAAATTTAGAGCGAAACTTACCTTATGACGCAACGTGCTTGTAACGATCAGCTGGCAGTCACGACACTGCTTTCTGGCCCGGAAATGCAGATGCAAAATTACGAGTGAAAGTAAAAATACGTCTTGCAAGTCAATGCAAGTTCCAAGTGCCACCAAGAAGGACATTGGTTAGCAGGTTTAGTCGATAAGCAGCTTTGGCGAATCTTGGAGTGTCTGAGTGCTATTTGCGACGTGAGTGTGAGTGCTATTTGCCGTGCGTACTCGGACGCACGTCTACGCTGTCTCTTGTGAATACGTAGGAGTGCCCAAGCCTCGGGCCCCGAGGCGAATCCAGTAGTAGGAGAGCCTTTATGAAATCCGTGCGGATCGCCTGAGAATTCAGAAGCGTATCCTGGCCATAACCTGGATTACCCAGAGCGAACCCTTTGCGTGCAAGAGAGACGTATCGCACTCGGAAAGCCGGAGTGCCTCCTAAGTAGCGAATCACGCAGCCAACTGTGCCCATATTAGGCGAGTTTTTGCGGATAGCAGCAGTACATCAGGCAGGATAAACAGAAATTGTGAATAATACATACAAAAAAAGCCGATCGAAGTACAAAATATACAACTCAACCACCTTAAAATCAGGATAGCCGAAGGTTCGTTACAGTATAGCATTGTCCGTCCATCTCTCCGAGACTATTAGAGCTACGGAACTGAAATTTTATGGGAAGGAATCGGACAATTTTTCTGTTTCTTCTATCATGCTAACGAATTCTGAGAGATTGCTGGTGTGCCTCAAGCAGTCAGGTTCTTCGAATACCAGTACTTCACCGTCTGTTACTGGGATGTAGTTGGTATGCGACTAGTCGGTGACCCTAGCATTTGCTACTGCTATGATGATGACCGTCAAGAGGGTGAACCTGGAGTTTTAATTGTAGGGTGAGACTATGGTGCTTTATTTTGATGATCTTAGCCTCTAACTAAATAAAAAGGTAAAACTATTTTAGGTTGTCCTTATAGACCACCCTCCCTTTAACTCAGACAAACGTTCCCAGGTCTGCTTGTATTTTCTGTCCAGTGCAAAGAAGGGTTAATTTATTTCTTAACCTCTTGTTGTTTTTGAGGAATACTTCACCTAATTCAAATACGCGGTTTTGTCTGGTTGTGTTACATCGCTCCATTGTGTTCTGTTAGGCTTTGGCTAATCTAGCACTAATCTCAAC
Source organism: Drosophila gaucha (assembly GCA_035045545.1). NCBI lineage: Eukaryota > Metazoa > Arthropoda > Insecta > Diptera > Drosophilidae > Drosophila > Drosophila gaucha. The sequence continues at coordinate 140,125 of JAWNOY010000443.1, forward strand.
GGCGCTCGTCGGACCCTGAATGGAGAATCTCAATTGGTTTTTCGCGAGTGACCGAATGTAGAGTTTTATTGTATTCTACCGTTGCTCTCAGGATTAGTTCAATTGTGTCTTCGATTTTTTGTCTATTTTTAGACACCTAGCGATCTCAGGTAATGTCGTATTGGTTTTTCAATATGGATGTGTTAGTCTCGGAGCTGTATGCGGGTTCATTGCCGCAATATATTATTTTAATGTTAGGAAACATATTTACAATTTGCAACAAGGGTCCTTTTATTTCGACAATTGTTCTGGACATTACCGGTTGTAAGAAGGCGAACTTGGAGAACTTGTCTATCCAAGTTTATGTGTAACATCTCGCCAGTTTAGCATTTCACTGAGTTGTTGCTTTTTGGGAGGCCTGTCATACTTTACTTGGGTGCAAACCCTGCAGTTTGCGACCACTTCTTTGGCTAGGTTGCTCATGTTCTGAAAATAGAAGTCGCGAAGGACTTGTTTGACATTTTCTTGAGCTGCTCTGTGCGCCCTATTGTGCTCAGAAGTGAGGATTTCTAGTTGTTCACTTTTATCGGTTATGTCCTGCAAAACATTTTTGCAGAATTAAAACTGAGTAGCAAGGAAAGTGGGAAATTAACTTGTGTTGGAAACTTGCTAATGTTCGGAGATCGCAATGGATAGCATTTACGACTTTCGTATTTACGACCTCTTTAAGTATCTTTAGTATACTATTCTTGTCAGTGAAGTTAATCAGGTGTCGGGTTTTGCTTCGAAACAAGACCAAGTTGCGTTTTAAAGCGAAAAGTGCTTCTTCCAGAATGATTTAGTTTCTGAAGCAATTCAAAGGTTTGTCCGTAGCCTCGACCGTGTAGGTCAGTGAAAGTTCGCTGTGAACAGTTGCAGCGTCTGATTGAGCCTCGTTTTATAGGGCATTGATATTTTGTCTGGATAGAGCATCTGCTACAAAATTCTCTTTACCCGGCTTATAACAAACCTTGACAATCTCTTTATTTTCGCATTAGTGTTTTTATCCGGTACTGCAAAGGTAAGAGGCTGGTGGTCCGTGAAAATGTTAATTTCTGAAATTTACATAAAGCCCACACAATGACCAGCAACTCCCTTTTGTTGGTGACGTAATTCAACTCGGCATATTTCAGGGTACGTGAAATCATAGTGATTGGTCTACCTTCTTGAGAAGATACCGCACCAATTCCGTTGGGTTTCTTAAAGTCGATGTACATGAGAATTACTCATTGCGCTGGGTTTCATTAAAATCGACCACAATCTTTCTGAACCTATGATTACTCACCGAACCATTCTCTTCTTTCAGAATATCTGTTATTGGCCGAGCTATGGCTCCAAACTCCTTTATGAAGACTCTGTAGTAGCTTGCCAGAACCAGGAAGAATCTAATACTTCCTGATGTGTTTGGGTTTCGGGTATTCTTGAATGTCCTTGACTTTTTTGGGGTCGGACTTCGACCCGTCCTTACTTACAATGAAGCCCAGGTATTCTACGCTTTCCTTAAAGAAGCTAGTTTTCTCCTGGTATACTCTCATATTGGCTTCGATCAGGCATTTAAGTACTGTATCGATATGGTTGACATGGTCTGACTCATTCTTTGAGAAAACTATGACTTCATTTACGTAGACGCAACATATTTTCCCAATATGTTCCCTTAGAACATCGTCGATTGCCCTTTGGAAGATGTTACCAGCATTCTTAAGGCCAAAGGGTAGACGGCAGAATTCGTATATGCAACCGCAAACGGAGAATGAGGTCTTTTCGCGGTCATGTTCCGCAAGGTATATTTGGTGATACCCTGACTTAAAGTCGAGGGTAGTGAAAACCTTAGCGTTTCCCAGGTTCGCTAGAATCATGGGAATACCCCAGTATTCCGGTCAGGTATGGTTTTTTCGTTCAGCTTTCCGAAGTCAATGACCAATATCTTTTAATACCCTTGAAAAAAGGGTATGTGAATTTTGGTCAGAAGTTTGCAACGCAAAGAAGGAAGCATCTTTGACCATATAAATTATATATAATCTTGATCAGTACAATGAGCTGAGTTGGTATAGCACTGTCCGTCTGTCCATCTGTCTGGATCAACGCAATCTCCCCCGAGACTATAAGAGCTACAGAACTGAAATTTTGAACATAGGCTCCAATCTGCTGCAGGCATTATATGTCTCGGAATTATCCGGATCGGTCCAATATCTACTATGACTCCCATAGGACGGATCGGTTTTAAGAAATGTTTTAGTGGGATAACTTCGGCGTTATTAAAGTCAGAGACTTGAAATTGTGAATATATACTCCTGAATTCCACCCCCATACAAAAAGATATATAGTATATAGCTACGCCCTTTAGTCAAGTGGCAAATCGGGTTAAACTATATCTTCTACAGTTTTTAAGCTAGAGCATCCAAATTTGGAAAGTAATATACTCTTGGCCTCCCTTCAGATTGATCAAAAAGCCGTGGCAAATCGGGAAAGTCTATACAGTGATCACAATAATTCCTCTAATATTGTGGATGCTGTTAAAGCCAGAGAATTGAAACTTAAAACATGTATTTGTATCAACCACCCCTAGAAAAAAGATAATGAATATATATCTACGCCCATTAGGGGCGTAGCAAACCGGAAAAAAACTATATCTTATACAATTTTACACCTAGAGTTCTAAAAAATTGACAAAAACGTTAAGCTTCACCGTTTCTACAAAATTATGAAAAATGATGTATTTCCGCCTCTTGGGGCGTGCCAAACCGGAGAAAACTATATCTTCCAAAGTCTTATAGGTACATCTTCAAAATTTGATATTTGAGGTTACTGTTGCCTTGCATAAGAGATTGCTTAAAAATTATATATATCCAATTGTTGGGGGCGTGGCAAATCAGAGAAAACTGTATATATATCCTTTGTAATTGCAATTACTATTCGGCCATGCCGAAGTTAGCCCATCCCTCTAGTTTGTATTACCATAGCCATCTGTGCCTTTTTTGTCAAAAACCCACGTTGGGCTGTTGTAAGGTGACCTTGATGGCCTGGTGATGCCGTCTTTTAACAATTGCTTGACTTCACTGTTTACGAAGTCAGTTATGTCCATTAAATTAGGGTAAGATCTGGCATATACAACGTTCGTTGTCTACCGTGCGAATTTTGGCGGACAGAACGGTGTTAAAAGGAAGTGCTTCGTCTGCTGTTGAGAAGGCCTTTTTCTTTTGAAGAATCATGTTTCTGTACTCCTTTTTAATGGAGTCAGGAACCACGATGTCGTTTACATCAGTTAAATTTACTAGTCCTCGCCGTCGATTTCTTCGACTGCGGCCACTGCCTTTTGTTCTTCAGTATCTTCCTGACCAATATTGTTGAGACGTTGCCGTCTTGGGCCTGTTTGACGATCTGAGGAGTTTCTCCTCTTGGGAGCGTTTGGCTCATTCTGTTGGTGCAGATTGTATTCTGTACGCTGTATGAACTTGGACGAAGAGTCTACCTCCATCGGTTGCGGAGCTTGCGCTTGCCTATCTTTCTTAAGTTGCTCCTGTGGAGCGTCCTTCTTGCGCTTGAAATAGGGATTTCTTTCCAGGCCGTGGTCTTCCCTGTTGTTTCGTTCTTCAACGACTTTAGCGTATGAATTGGAAAACATGCTTCTTTCGATGCAAGCTTCCGCGTCTCTGGCAAGAGCTAGTGCTGAAGGCAAGTCTCTGGGTTGCGATGGGAATACATTTTATTTAATCCGAAAATTTTAAGTGTTCCGCACTTATCACGGTCGAAATGTAAGAAGATAGTTGTTCGTTGAATAAATCGAATGGATAACAGAAGCAAATGCTTCGTTCTGTAGTTTTAGATCGAATGATCTTATGATTTATTTGTATATGTTTCTTAGTCTAAAGTACATAGTGTTCTTATATAAGTTTTGTATAAGTCAGTTCGTCCCAAGATGTTCCAGAGGCGACTAAATGTGGAAGATTACAATTTAGAAAGATTACGATGGAGGACTTGTCTTCGTCCCCTTGTTGATTACTGTATAAATGAAAGATGTTAAATTTCAGACAAGTTGTGCCTTCTTTATTATAAATCAAACTAAAGCTAAAGACAATGGCAAAGCATAAGTATACCCTAAAAGTAAAATGCATCACGCCACCAAGCTGCAGTCGGCACGCCGACTCAGAGTTCTAAGCAATACAGCACTTCAGCATAAGAAGTGTCAGATTACCGCACAATTTTTTACATGAAGCTACTTAGTTGCTGTGGTATTTATCTTGTCGGCTGTTAACTGACCCCCCGCAGGATTATGACCGTCCTCGGTCATGCTGAAGTTGTGGATCACACGTTGTATTTTCATCGACCCTCGTCTCTTCCTTAATCCGTTGAAAAGGATGAATGAGCCAACGGGACCTACATTTATTATTACCCCGACAGCGATCCAAAATTTGGGGGATCCAGCGGCATCAATGTCTTCCTTTACATCCTGGATGGAGCGTAAGTATTCATCGCTCATTCGGTGTAGTAGTGGAATACTCGGAGCTGGGTCATGCCCAATGATGTTTAGGAGCGGTGACCTCACGATGCCTGGCAGCTTTTCCACGGTCTTTCGTTCGCTTACAAATTCAATAGAGTTGATGGTTGCTAACCGTTCAAATGTTACTAAGTTGGTTCCCTTTGCGAGTACCTCTGGACCGTCGTCTGTGTGGACGCCGTCATCGATGGGCATTATTTCCTTCAGGTGACTGGGCTGAGTGTGGCATTGGGCTATGTTTCCCTCGTGGAGCAAACACAGGTTTCGCGTCGTGACCGTTCACAAAAGCTATTGTGCGTGGTCTGGATGCAGTCTGCAAAGGTGCCAAATTGTTTTTTCGGGATTTATTATTTGATTTATGGTATCCGTTAATTTGATTAACTGTTTTTGAGTTTCCGAGTTTATAGCTATCTGCCTGGAATTTGTCTCAATGAGCTGGGCTTCTGTTACCCTAATTTTTAGGAAACCAGAGGAATCTGGAGTGCCCGCCACTACTTTCACCGCTGTTCCTTGAAAATCTAAACTCCTCGCCATTCTATGATGTGCCTTCAGAACGGACAACAGTGTTCTTATGTGATCTGAATCAACATCTAACAACTTACGGTGATTGTGGGAAGGAATCTGACAATTTTTCTGTTTCTTCTATCATGCTAACAAATTCTGAGAGATTGCTGGTGTGCGTCAAGCAGTCACGTTTTTCAAATACCAGTACTTCACCGTCTATGACGGGGACGAATTTGTCATGCGAGAAGACAGTGACCCTAGCATTTGCTACTGCTATGATGATGAGCGTCACGAGGGTGAACCTGAAATTTTAATTGTGGGGTGAGACTATGGTGCTTTTTTTTGATGATCTTAGCCTCTAACTAAATAAAAAGGTAAAACTATTTTAGGTTGTCCTTATAGACCACCCTCCACTTAACTAAGACAGACGTTCCCAGGTCTGCTTGTATTTTCTGCCCAGTTCAAAGAGGGGTCAACTTATTTCCTAACCTCTTGTTGTTTTTGAGGAATACTTCTTCTCCTACTTCAAATACGCGGTTTTGTCTGGTTGCGTTACATCGCTCCATGGTGTCTTGTTAGGCTTTGAGTTGTTGCTTTTGGGATGCCTGTCGTACTTAACTTGGGTGCAAACCCTGCAGTTTGCGACCACTTCTTTGGCTAGGTTGCTCATGTTCTGAAAATAGAAGTCGCGAAGGACGTGTTTGACATTTTCTTGAGCTGCTCTGTGCGCCCTATTGTGCTCAGAAGTGAGGATTTCTAGTTGTTCACTTTTATCGGTTAGGTAGCCTACGTAGACCAGTGGGGTATGCGTAGGCACATAAGTTATCAGAAATAGGGTTCGAACCCTACGGACTTCGTATATAATACGATTAATTATCAACTAATTCGCTTGATGTCCTCATGAGACAGTTGCAAATAAAGAGCAAAAAAAAAAAAAAAATAAATAAAAACTTTTATCGGTTATGTATGTTATAATTAAAACTGAGTAGCAGGAAAGTGGGAAATTAACTGGAACTTGGAAACTTGATAATGTGGGGAGATCGCAATGGATAGCATTTACGACTTTCGTATTTACGACCTCTTTAAGTATCTTTAGTATACTATTCTTGTCAGTGAAGTTATTCAGGTGGCGGGTTTTGCTTCGAAACACGACCAAGTTGCGCTTTAAAGCGAAAAGTGTTTCTTCCAGAATGATTTAGTTTCTGAAGCAATTCAAAGGTTTGTCCGTAGCCTCGACCGTGTAGGTCAGTGAAAGTTCGCTGTGAACAGTTACAGCGTCTGATTGAGGCTCATTTTATAGGGCATTGGTATTTTGTCTGGATAGAGCATCTGCTATAAAATTCTCTTTACCCGGCTTATAACAAACCTTGACAAACCCTCTTTATTTTCACATTAGTGTGTTTGTCCGGTACTGGTAAGCGGGTGGGGGTCCGCGAAAATGTTAAATTCTCTGGAGCCATACAGAAAGTTCTACAATTTACCCAAAGCCCACACAATGACCAGCAGCTCTCTTTCGTTGGTGACGAAATTCAACTCGGCATATTTCAGGGTACGTGAAATCATAGTGATTGGTCTACCTTCTTGAGAGGGTACGGCACCAATTCCGTTGTCCGAGGCATCGGTGGTCAGGTCAAAAGGTTTCTTAAAGTCGGGGTACATGAAAATTACGTCTTCATTGCGGTTGGTTTCATTACAATCGACCACAATCTTTTTGAACCTATGGTTACTCACCGAACCATTCTCTCCTTTCAGAATATCTGTTATTGGCCGAGCTATGGCTGCAAAGTCCTTTATGAAGACTCTGTAGTAGCTTGCCAGAACCAGGAAGAATCTAATACTTCCTGATGTGTTTGGGTTTCGTGTATTCTTGAATGTCCTTGACTTTTTTGGGTTCGGACTTCGTCCCGTCCTTACTTACAATGAAGCCCAGGTATTCTACGCTTTCCTTAAAGAAGCTAGTTTTCTCCTGGTATACTCTTATATTGGCTTCGATCAGGCATTTAAGTACTGTATCGATATGGTTGACATGGTCTGACTCATTCTTTGAGAAAACTATGACTTCATTTACGTAGACGCAACATATTTTCCCAATATGTTCCCTTAGAACATCATCGATTGCCCTTTGGAAGATGTTACCAGCATTCTTAAGGCCAAAGGGTAGACGGCAGAATTCGTATATGCAACCGCAAACGGAGAATGAGGTCTTTTCGCGGTCATGTTCCGCAAGGTATATTTGGTGATACCCTGACTTAAAGTCGAGGGTAGTGAAAACCTTAGCGTTTCCCAGGTTCGCTAGAACCATGGGAATACCCTAGTATTCCGGTCAGGTATGGTTTTTTCGTTCAGCTTCCTGAAGTCAATGACCAATATCTTTTTATACCCTTAAAAAAAGGGTATATTAATTTTGGTCAGAAGCATAAAAAGTATATATATTCTTGATCAGCAAGGCGAGCTGAGTTGATGTAGCCATGTCCGTCGGTCCGTCTGTCTGGATCAACGCAATCTCCCCCGAGACTATAAGAGCTACAGAACTGAAATTTCGAACATAGGCTCCAATCTGCTGCAGGCATTATATATCTCGGAATCATCCGGATCGGACTAATATCTACTATAACTCCCATAGGACGGATCGGTTTTAAGAAATGTTTTAGTGGGATAATTTCGGGGTTATTAAAGTCAGAGACTTGAAATTTGAAATATATACTCCTAAATTGCACCCCCATACAAAAAGATATATAGTATATAGCTACGCCCTTTAGTCAAGTGGCAAATCGGGTTAAACTATATCTTCTACAGTTTTTAAGCTAGAGCATCCAAATTTGGAAAGTAATATACTCTTGGCCTCCCTTCAGATTGATCAAAAAGTTATATATCCACGCCTACTTGTGCCGTGGCAAATCGGGAAAGTCTATACAGTGATAGCCAAAAATCCTCCAATATTTTGGATGCTGTTAAAGCCAGAGACTTGAAACTTAAAACATATATTTGTATCAACCACCCCTAGAAAAAAAGATAAAGAATATATATGTACGTCCATTAGGGGCGTAGCAAACCGGAAAAAACTATATCTTCTACAATTTTACACCTAGAGTTCTAAAAATTGAAAAAAAAACGTTTCGACAAATATATGAAAAACAAGTAAGAACGTTGCAGTCGGGCGCCACCGACTGCGTCAGACTCTGTTCCTGTTAAAGGTGTGTAGGCTCAATAAATATGTAGACCGTCCGTCCGTCTTTCCGTATGTTTGAATGCGAGATTATTGAGATTCCTTTTTTGAGCATGTCTTTTACATCAATTTAGCTACAGTCATAAAATTTTACATATAGCTTTTTTAAAATAAAATACTATTTTGGTTTTTATTATATATTTTGGATACTGGCTCCACATTTCACAAAATCAATTTAATAAAAGTTCAGTTGCAAATAAAGCCACATTTACATTTTTTTTAATTTTTTAGGTAAAACCGTATTTTTAATAAAATATAAGGATTTTTGCAGAAAGTTTTATCAAAATCCATTAAGTAACATAGAAGTTATAAAAAAAAAAAACATTTTAATAAATGATAATATCACGCGGCAGCGATGGGAATAGAATAGACTCTACCCACTACACCACGACGTCTCTTGCGCCAAATTGAGTTTGGTGTGTTGATTTGGTTAAACAGACTTGCCCCAGTTAGCTCAACTAGAATTTGTTTTAATAAATATAAGGATTTATGCTGAAAATTTTATCAAATCCATTAAATAACATAGAAGTTACAAAAAAAAAAAAAATAAAAAAAAAACATTTTATTAAATGATAATATCACGCGTCAGCGCTGGGAATAGAACCTGGGTCACGCGCTTCGCATGCCACCACTGTACCCACAACACCACGGCGTCTGTTGCGTGGCTATGAGCCAAACTGAGTTTGGAAGTGTTTTGATTTGGTTAAACAGACTTGCGTTGTGGTAGCGAAGACCCTGCTTCAATCCCCAGTTAGGTCAACTAGAATTTGTTTTACGGAGGCTTATATTATGATTATTATTATTTTTTTTTTTCGTAAATTTTAATTTCATGAACAGTAACCCACATGTCAAATTTGGATGCTCTACGTCTAAGACTGTAGGAGATACAGTTTTACCCTATTTGCCACGCCCCAAATGGGCGTAGCTATATATAACATATATTTTTGGGTAGAGGTAGGATACTAGTATATATATTCCAAGTCCCAACTCTTTGACGGCAATATTGCCGAAATTATCACGGTTTTAGTAAAAGATATAGTAATTCCCGATTTGCCACGCCCCCAGAAGACGTGGATACATAACTTTTGACTTATTTTAAGAGGAGGTCAACAGTATCCCACATGCAAAATTTGGACGCTCTAGCTCCAAAACTGTAGGAGATACAGTTTTATCCGATTTGCCACGCCCTTAATGGGCGTAAATATCTATAATATATATTTTTGATTCCGAGTAATCTACTTGCACATGTATTCCACATTTCAAGTCTCTAGCTCTTAATACGCTCAAAATATTATAAGATTTATACAAATCGCTATATATATATTACCGATTTGGTACGCCCCCAGGGGGCGTGGGTATATAACTTTTTGATCTAACTTAAGGGAAGGTCAACAGTAACCCACATGCCAAATTTGGATGCTCTAGCTTCAAAGCTGTAGAAGATATAGTTTTATCCGATTTGCCACGCCCACAATGGGCGTAGATATATAATCTATATCTTAAAACGTCCGCGTGGTGTACACGAATATATATTCTAAATTCCATTTCTTAGACTGCAATATTGACTAAAATAACAGCGTTTTAGTCTTAATAGATATAGCATTTCCCGATTTGCCACGCCCCCTGTGGGCGTATCGGAAAAATACTCAAACTTGATCTGACGCGGATACACACGAGTATATATTCCAAATTACAAGTCTCTAGCTTCTATAGTGTCCAAATGCTGCGCGTTCATACAGACAGACGGACAGACGGACAGACAGCAAGACGGACATTGCACAAATCCAATAGACTCTTTTTCCCTTTGGGAACAGAGTCTAATTATGTATATCCGCCTCTTGGGGGCGTGCCAAATCGGAGAAAACTATATCTCCCAAAGTCTTATAGGTACAGATGCAAAATTTGATATGTGAGGTTACTGTTGCCCTGCTTAAGAGATTGCTTAAAAATTATATATATCCAATTGTTGGGTGCGTGGCAAATCAGAAAAAACTGTATCTATATCCTTTGCAATTGCAAGGGTATTACCATTCGGCCCCATACCATTAGCCCATCCCTCTAGTTTGTATTACCATAGCCATCTGTGCCTTTTTTGTCAACAACCCACGTTGGGCTGTTGTAAGGTGGGTGACCTTGATGGCCTGATGATGCCGTCTTTTAACAATTGCAATATGCCCATTAAATTAGGGTAAGATCTGGCATATACGCGCTCGTTGTCTACAGTGCGAATTTTGTCGGACAGAACGGTGTTAAAAGGGAGGACTTCGTCTGCTGTTGAGAAGGCCTTTTTCTTTTGAAGAATCATGTTTCTGAACTCCTTTTTAATGGAGTCAGGAACCACGATGTCGTTTACATCAGTTAAATTTACGTCGGCGCATCTCTCGTATTGAATTTCTTCGGATATGCCCGCATATTCTAGTGAGTTCTCTGCTATGTTCAACTTTACTCCGGCTTGTGCTAACAAGACGAATCCTATAATGGCATCGAATAACAAGACGAATCCTATAATGGCATCGAACGATCTGAGAGTGTCTGGAAGGAAGAATGGGGAAGTGTGCTTGAAAATGTTCATTAGACACTTTTTCTTAATTTCAGTGGATCCGTGGATCGAATTTACTGAGAATGGCTTGCCGACCGGCTTTGTGGTTTTTAGCTCATTTACGGGCCTAACATAATTTTTTGCTGCGCCTGTGTCAACTAGCATTTTTAATATTCTCCCGGCCAACCGTCGTTCAATGAACGGCAACCGGGAACATTCCCTAAAAAATGGAAAGAGTCGGATTGTGCGTACTAGTCCTCACTTTGCTGCCGTTTTGTACACTGCCTTCTGTTCTTCAGTATCTTCCTGAACAATATTGTTAAGACGTTGCCGTCTTGGGCCTGTTTGACGGTCTGAGGAGTTTCTCCTCTTGGGAGCGTTTGACTCATTCTGTGGGTGCTGATTGTAATCTGTACGCTTTCTGAACTTGGACGAAGAGTATACCTCCATCGGTTGCGGAGCTTGCGCTTGGCTATCTTTCTTATGTTGCTCCTGTGAAGCAATTTCTTTCCTGGATATCTTTCCAGGCCGTGGTCTTCCCTGTTGTTTCTAGAAGGTTTGCTATAGGGTCATGTTTTGCTGTTTTCAGCGGCTTGAGTTCGTTTTTCAAAAACTTTAGCGTATGAATTGGAAAACATGCTTCTTTCGATGCAAGCTTCCGCGTCTCTGGCAAGAGCTAGTGCGGAAGCCAAGTCTTTGGGTTGCAGCGGGAATACAATAGCTCTGAGTTGTTTTCTCAGTCCCGAAATATGGGTGTGCAAGGCGTCTGCCCTTACTTCAGGATTGAGCGCCTTCTTGTTCGTGCGACATTTCAACCTTGTTAGTCACTAGAGTCAATCTTTTTGCGACTTCGTCATAGTACTGCAGGCGCAAAGATGTTTTGTCGGAATTGGTGCAGCCAATTGGTCTAGCCAGAATGTCATCAAAATTTAACACCGTATTATAGGACACAAGGAAGGCTCCAGCTGGTCCTGTGAACTTGTTTCTAATGATGGCTACTGCTTGGTAGCGCGATCTGCTGCCGTCGAAAGGCTTGAAGAGTTCGTACGCATTTACTGATGCCTGTCTCCAGGCAACATATTGCTCTTGAGCACCATAAAACTCTTTCACTGACTTTATTATGTCAAGTGTTATATCGCATTTGACACCTGGGATAACGGACACTTTTTTGTATGTGACAATCTATGGTGCTTGCACCTGCAGACTCGCTCGATTAGCGAGTTTATTTGGGACTGCATCTGGGCCTGCTGTTGTGCCAGTACTTGTCTGAAAGCATTGTCAACGAGAGGGGTCCATGGTGTTGCCTAATTAGTGTTCTAAGCTCCAACCAACCTGCTCTTCTTCCAGACTATCCTCGCTTTCGTATTCGATTTTAATCTCTCTATAAGCGTTTACCCAACTCATTGGCTAATGTCACACCTTTACGAATCTATTTTTGCCGGACACGACTGATCGGCAGCTTTGGATGCAGGGAACAGAGTGGAATGCAATGTTACTGACTGTTTACTTCAATGGGGTAGTATTTTACCCCAGTATTTAACGCAGTACAATGTCAATATAAACAAACAGTTTTTTTTTAAATTATTTAATTCTTTTATTTTTATTTCAACAAGTACAAGCTGCAGATTAACTTTTTACATTATTGGTCTCTTCGTTATTATATCACCTAGTTCATCTTTGGATGAAGCTCTAATTGGCTTTTATTAATTTACAGATCTATTATTATGTTAATTTTAATTTCTTTAATAAAATTTTTATATTTTTTGATTGACCGCACTGAGTAGAGTCAAGATTTGGATTTCCATTTCGAGAATTTTGTCTGTTGTTCAAAGAACCTTTCCAAGTTCTTGTTTATTATTTTAGCCAGATTCTCAATTTGTGTCTCATATGCCGCCTCTCCTTGCCATTGTGAGACGGTGAAAGGCCGGTTGGTCCGGTTTCCCCGCTTGCAACATCCCATGGGGGATGATGTTTTGTATTATTGTTCGAGTACCCACGGGCCATATCAGCATATGACAAATTATTAACGTTGTCGAACGGAGTGGGGGCCAAATTAGGTTTTGGGCCGATGTGCACTGCAGACTTTTTTTTGGTTGAAGCCTCTGCATGTATCTTTTAAAAACGTCACATCCTTTAAAGTTGGCAGGATGGCATATCTTTTGCTCGATAGCAATTGGTGGATTTGTGCTACTCGCTGCAGGCAACGCATACGAAGTCCCTGTGGCAATATTTCGAGGTATGACCATATTCTTGACATAATACATAATAGTTTTGAGCCCAGTATGTTTTTGTTATTAGGGCTTATTACTAGGCTTACAAAAAACATGTTCATCGGCACACCGGTCTTTCTGGATTTTGGGTTGTGTATATTTACGGCCTTGTAACCCATTTTTGTCAGTTCAGCTTCAATTTGTGAATTTGAGGAGGAGGGACTTAGCATTAATATAGCCACTTTGAAAGGTTTATCCTCCTTTAGTTGATAGGAGTAAAATTCAAATATTGATTTTGTTTAGTTGCCTAACAATAGCTCTATAGCTCTCGGGTGTCCAATCGTAAATTCTTGTTGTTCTACCCATGGAAGATATTACATCAATATTGTGTTAATTTGTTACTTTTGCTAATGCAGTTAGAAGCACTTGAATAGGGGGTGGCCTTGGGATAGTTTGGCAGCAGCTCCTAAAACGTTATTATTTTTCTGGGCATACCAATTTAATCGGGCATGAGCGGCGGTAGCGGCAGCGACGGCAGCAGCAGCAGCAGCAACGGATATGTTTAAGGCCTCGCACAATTTGGCGTATTTTTGCTGTTGTGGTTCGGCTATTTCATGGGTTTCACGCACGGCCACGCGTCCGAATTCATCCCTTTTCTTTACGATCACAACTCGACTTGCAAAATTAGATGAGGATTTACGCACTACGCCTTCGAGCAACCACTCGTCAACCTGTTTTTTAACGACATCACACTCTACAGGTGTAAGACGACTTGGTTGATGACGGAACGACTTTATTTGCTCATCTGGAAAATTCTTCATCTGCATAGGACATTCCTTCTGTGCCTTGTACTCAGCAACGGCAGACTCGATCAATGGGACGTACTGCGGAGGAGCATCTATAATATTTCCATCTTCAACAATAGTATAAATACTTAGCTCGTTCAGTACAGCGCTGTCTGGTCGCGCTATGACCTTTGAGAACGTGAACTCCTCTTTGTCGAACGTCAAACAAAAAGTTTGTGCAGAGTTTCACATCCATCGACGTTTATAAGTCCAACAAACATTCCCAGCGGCAGTGTCTTGTTATTAACCAGATTAACCAGACCGCGTATTATCGAATAGTATTTCTCCAGGGTACCATCAGCTTTTTTTTTAATATTCTGTGGCGAATAATTGTCACATCCGAACCAGTATCAACTATGCATGCCACTTTAATGCCAGTCAGAGTAATTGTTTTAAGGCGTTTGTCACTTTTCACGACAATTACTTTTTCTGTTGATTGTGACAAGTTCTTGGAAATATGTCCCGTGCCATCACACTTAAAACACTTTCTATCAGCTTTACAATCTTTTCTCATATGGTCAGCTGAGCTACAATTAAAGCAACGAGTAACTTTTGCATTGATCATGTTATTCGTGCCACCACTGTACGGTTTGATTTTACTGTCACTGACACATTTGCTCTCATAGATATCAAACTTTTCTTTTAATTCTTGATATGTCTTGCATCCATATAAATTAAATGTATATTCTGTTTTTATATATAACCCATATTATATTAATAACGGATTCTTCTTCCACTTTTTCTTGCACAGCAATTTTTTTCAAGTTCAGCATGTACTCTTGAAAATTCTCGTCTCTCTTGATTAGACTCTGTTCCCAAAGGGAAAAAGAGTATATTGGATTTGTGCAATGTCCGTCTTGCTGTCTGTCCGTCTGTCCGTCCGTCCGTCTGTCTGTGTATTCGCGTCAGATCAAGTTTGAGTATTTTTCCGATACGCCCACAGGGGGCGTGGCAAATCTGGAAATACTATATATATTAAGACTAAAACGCTGTTATTTTCGTCAATAATCCAGTCTAAGAAATGGGATTAAGAATATATATTCGTGTACACCACGCGGACGTTTTAAGATATAGATTATATATCTACGCCCATTGTGGGCGTGGCAAATCGGATAAAACTATATCTTCTACAGCTTTGAAGCTAGAGCATCCAAATTTGGCATGTGGGTTACTGTTGACCTTCCCTTAAGTTAGATCAAAAAGTTATATACCCACGCCCCCTGGGGGCGTACCAAATCGGTAATATATATATACCGATTTGTATAAATCTTATAATATTTTGAGCGTATTAAGAGCTAGAGACTTGAAATGTGGAATACATGTGCAAGTAGATCACTCGGAATCAAAAATATATATTATAGATATTTACGCCCATTAAGGGCGTGGCAAACTGTATCTGTATCTCCTACAGTTTTGGAGCTAGAGCGTCCAAATTTTGCATGTGGGATACTGTTGACCTCCTCTTAAGATAAGTCAAAAGTTATGTATCCACGTCTTCTGGGGGCGTGGCAAATCGGGAATTACTATATCTTTTACTAAAACCGTGATAATTTCGGCAATATTGCCGTCAAAGAGTTGGGACTTGGAATATATATACTAGTATCCTACCTCTACCCAAAAATATATGTTATATATAGCTACGCCCATTTGGGGCGTGGCAAATTGGATAAAACTATATCTTCTACAGTTTTGAAGCTAGAGCATTCAAATTTGGCATGTGGGTTACTGTTGACCTTCCAATAAGTTAAATCAAAACGTTATATACCCACAGCCCCTGGGCGCGTGCCAAATCGGGAATAGATATATAGTGATTTGTGTAAATTCTATATTTTGAGCGTTATAAGAGCTAGAGACTTGAAATTTCGAATACATATGCAAGTAGATCACCCGTAATCAAAAATATATATTACAGATATTTACGCCCATTAAGGGTGTGGCAAATCGGGTAAAACTGTTTCTCCTACAGTTTTGGAGGTAGAGCGTCCAAATTTTGCATGTGGGATACTGTTAACCTCCTCCTTAAGATAAATCAAAAGTTATGTATCCACGTCTTCTGGGGGCGTGGAAAATCGGGAATTACTATATCTTTTACTAAAACCGTGATCATTTCGGCAATATTCCCGTCTAGGAGTTGGAATTTGGAATATATATACTAGTACCCTGCCTCTACCAAAAAATATATGTTATATATAGCTGCGCCCATTTGGGACGTGGCAAATAGGGTAAAACTGTATCACCTACAATCTTAGACGTAGAGCATCCAAATTTGACATGTGGGTTACTGTTCATAAAATTTAAATTTGCGAAAAACAAAAAATAATAATCATAATGTAATCCACCGTAAAAAAAATTCTAGTTGACCTAACTGGGGATTGAAAATGGGTCTTCGCTACCACAACGCAAGTCTGTTTAACCAAATCAACACAAAAAAAATGAAATCAGGTCATATATGCGAAGCGTGTGATCCAGGTTCGCTTCCCATCGCTGTCGCGTGATATTATCATTTAATAAAGGTTTTTTTTTTTATTCTTTTTATAACTTCTATGTTACTTAATGGATTTTGATAAAATTTTCAAAATAATTCTTATATTTTATTAAAAATACGGTTTTACCTAAAAACTAAAAAAAAATGAAAATGTGGCTTTATTTGCAACTGAGCTTATATTAAATTGATTTTGCGAAATGTGGAGCCGGTATCCAAAATATAAAAAACCAAAACTGTATTTTATTTTAAAAAAGCTAAATGTAAAATTTGATGACTGTAACTATATTATAAAAGACATGCTCAAAAAAGGCATCTCGATAATCTCGCGTTCAAACATACGGACAGACGGACGGACGGTCTACATATTAATTGAGCCTACACTCCTTTTACAGGAACAGAGTCTCACGCAGTCGGTGGCGCCTGACATCAACGTTCTTACTTGTTTTTCTCTGTCTTAGCTTTGTATGTATATCGGCACTTCTCAACTTGCGCTTGAATTTTGCAATAAGAACATACTTGAGTTCTTCATAATTACTTACAAAGACAGATTCTAAGAAAAGCTGTGCTAAGTTCGTCATTTTACAACGACCTTGAACATATATCTGCTTTTGGTTCAGCTCATATGCGTCTGTATTTTGTTCAAAATTAGTAAATGCTCGATTGGCATATTAACTCCATCAAAATCCGACACGATTTTATGGCATTTTTCTGGATTTACTGTTGGCTGTCTTGATGCAATTTCATCAGCTGAATGCTACTTTTATTTTCGTCTTGTATTTCGCTTACTTGCGTAATATTGAAAATTGCGATCTAATCGTTTGGAATTTAAATTGATTCCAATAAGCGATTCACACGGTTGAGCGTCTAAGTTTGGAATAATTGACTCCGATAAGCGATTCACACGGTTGAGCCCCAAATGTGGGGCAATTGATTCCAATTAGCGATTCACACCGGTGAACCCCCAAATGTGGGATGGTTATTATGTATCCCTTATATTTAGGAATTATTATTATATTATATTATATTAGGTTTTGGTAATTAAAATCTCGGCTTCCAGCTTTCTCAACTTTGACTTCAGCTTTTCGTTTGTCTCTACAATTTTTAGGACTTCTGTCCGCTTCAACTTAATTTAACTTTATTCAACTTGACAACTTGACATCTCCTTCCGACTATCGATCAGCCACCACTGCACCTCTTCGTTGTGTACAACTCTGCGGTATGGTGCTGCCACCTCGTTGCACTGCTACTCTGTTCGTTTATTTTAATTTTAATTCCTTTAATATGTTGAAATTTTTTTTGATTGAACGAAATGAGTAGAGTCAAGATTTGGAATAGCATTTCGAGAATTTCGTCTGTTGTTCAAAGAACCTTTTATTATTATTTTTAGGTAGATTTACAATTTGTGTCTCATGTGCCGCCTTTCCTTGCCATTGTGAGACGGTGAAAAGCACTTGAGATGGGTTATGTTATCGAGGTCGCCTTTGCTGAGCTATTGGTCCGGTTTGTCCGGTTGCAACATTCGATGGGGGATGACGTTTTGTATTATTGTTCGAGTACCTACGGGCCATATCAGCATATGACAAATTATTAACGTTGTCGAACGGAGTGGGGGCCAAATTAGGTTTTGGGCCGATGTGCACTGCAGACTTTTTTGTTTGAAACCTCTGCATGTATCTTTTAAAAAGGTCACATCCTTTAAAGTTGGCAGGATGGTCGCCGCAGCAGTTGGCGCAGGTGGCTGGCATATCTTTTGCTCGATAGCAATTGGTGGATTTGTGCTACTCGCTGCAGGAAACGCATACGAAGTCCCTGCGGAAATATTTCGAGATATGACCATATTCTTGACAGTATTGATATTGGGTAATTTCACTCGATTTTCTGGTTATCTCGAATTTAACTCGCTGCCTCTAGAATAGTTTTGAGCCCAGTGTGTTTGCTATTAGGGCTTATTACTAGGCTTACCGGAACACCGGTCTTTCTGGATTTTGGGTTGTCTAAATTATTCTAATACTGGTCACGGGTCGATGATGTCGATCCTTGATCCTCCTCTTAATGTCCAACGATTCTCAATCCTCCTGTGGTCCAGCGCGATTGAGGCGAAGATTATGGTTTGAAGCCAACTGTGCTTCCTTGATGGCTGGCCTTGTGGCTCAACAATAAAAGATAATGTATTTTGATGTTATATTTTTACTTGTCCGCGTTGCTCGCTTGACGATATAAGACTAACTACAACATGGTATTCTAAACATATGTCTACCCTCAGCGTCAATGCATCACGCAACAAAATCATGAGCGGCAAGCCGACTCATAATTCTATGCAAAGCAATGCAGCACTTCATATAGTTGCTAGGGCAATACACTTTATGATTTTATGCTTAGTTTTTAACTAACTTCCGTCGTCCGTCCGGATGCTGGCTGTAGCTTCATTAACAATGACGTCGCCATCATCTACAGACATTATTGCCCTCAGGTGGCTGGGTTGAGTGTGACAATGAGCCGTGTTTCCCGCGTGGAGTGAACGCGCACAAGTTTCCCGTCGGGAACGTGTGCAGGCAGTGACCGCAAACGTGTCTTCTTCGCATTCTGCAAGTGTGTCTTCGTCAAGACGCAGGATGAGTTGTTGGTGTGGTACAGGATCTAACTTTTCGATAGGCTATTAATATATGGATGATATTCTCGGACTGGAGGACTCTAATTTTAGAAGCTTCTCTTAAGCTTACTATTTGGATATCTTGTTCGATGAGTGATTTTAAATCGGCATGATCAAGGATTGTGGGGTTTACTATGTTAGATTTTGCCAACGTTACTGTGAGTATTAAATTTTGAATTTTTGTGATAAGCATTCTATTCCTTGCTAGTAGTGCTTCAAATAAATGTGGGGTGTCAACCAAGTTGTTTTTGCGGTCCATGATAATTTTATTAATGGTGTCAGTCAGCTTGTTTATTTGCTTTGCGTCTCGGAATTAATGATTATTTGCCTAGAGTTTGTCTCCACTAATTGGGCCTCAGTGATTTTTATTTTCATAAAATCTGCGGCATCAGGGGTGCCTGCCACCACCTTTAAAGCTGTCCCTAAAAATTCTAAGCTTCTCGCAAATCTGTGGTGAACTTTAAGCACGGACAACAGGGTTCTTAAATGGTCTGTATCGACATCTAATAACGTACGCATATGTGACTGAGGAAAGGAATCGGATAATTTTTCTTTTTCAACTATCATAGTGTTAAATTCCGAAAGGTTTCTTGAGTGCCTCAAGCAGTCTCGTTGTTCGAACACCAACACCTCACCGTCTACGACCGGGATATAGTTGGTGCGAAAAGTCGGTGACCCGAGCGTTAGCTGCTGCTACGATGACAAGCAACGTAAGGACAAACCTGAAATTCATATACACCGTGAGATAGGGGTTTTTAAATTTCCTTAAGTAATCCTTACTAGGTAATCGTAAATTGGGGCCCTATTTGAGGTTGTCCTTATGGACCACCCTCCCCTTAATGAGAACAGACGTTCCTAGTTCTGCTTCCACTTTTTGCTCAGAGCACAACGGGGTCAGCTTGTTTCGTAACCTCCTATTATTTTTCAGAAATACCGCTTCGCCAACCTCAAAGGTGCGGTTTTGCCTGGAAGCGTTTCATCTTTTTATGTTGTCTTGCTGGGCTTTTACTAACCTTTCTTTGATGTTTAGGCAACGCTCATGGGACACTGCGTGAATAACCTCAATTGGTTTTTCGCGTGTGACTGAGTGCAATGTTCTGTTGTATTCTATCGTTGCCATAAGGATTAGCTCTACAGTGTCGCTTATCTTTCTATGCAACTTCAAACATCTGGCAATTTCTACCAAATTTATGAAATCGTTCCACTTGGCCATTTGATGAACTATGAAGCGGTGGCGCATTTACAATGTCAATGCCGTATCTGGTTTTAAGCATAGAGGTTACGGTTTCAGAGTTGAAGGCGGCTTCATTGTCGCAGTAAATTGTTCTAATACCGGGGTAAAAATTAACAAGTTGTAGCAAGGGGCCAGTGATGTCGACTATCGTTCTCGACAGTATCGGCTGCACGACCGCAAATTTGGAAAATTTATCAACGCACGTTAGGAACTGCTTCCTATCGGTTGAGAATATGTCTATGTGCTGCATTTCACCGGTGTAGCTTGGGATAGGGGTTTCCCTAGCTCTTATTTTTTAGGGTGCCGGTCATATTTGGCCTTGGTGCATCTTCTGCAGTTTGAAACCACTTCCTTAGATAAGCTGGTCATCTTAGGAAAGTAGTAGTCGTGAAGAACTTGCTTGACATTTTCCTGTGCTGCTCTGTGAGCACGATTGTGTTCAGCCGTGAATATTTCTATCTGTTCATTTCTGTCAGCTATGTTTTGCACGAAGTGTTTGCAATGCCGGAATTGAGTGGCCGGGAAGTGGGCAACCAGTTTGTGTTGGAAACTTGCTACAGTGGGCAGGTCGCAGTGTATAGCATTCACAACCTCCGTGTTGACGACTTCCTTAAGCGTACTCAGGATGCCACTCTTATCTGTGCAGCTTATTAAGTGGCGGGTCTTATTGCGAAACAGCACAAGATTCCGCTTTAGCGGAAAGCGTGCTTTCTCAAGAACGATTTGGTTCCTAAAGCAATTTAGTGGCTTGTCAGTAGCTTCGACCGTGTAGGTCAAGGAGAGTTCGCTGTGAGTGGTTGTAGCGTCTGACTGAGGCTCATCTTGAAGGGCGTTAGGGCTCTGCCTGGAAAGAGCATCTGCAACATAATTTTCTTTGCCTGGTTTATAAAAATGTTTGGCATTATGCTGGTCGATGTATGCCTTCCATCTCTTTATTTTTGAGTTCGTGTTCTTGTCGGCTACTGCGAACGTGAGGGGCTGGTGGCGCAACCGCTCAAATGCGTTGCGTTAAGTCTCGTTAAACCCAACAGAAATTTTTTTCGACATAAGCTTACTTACCGAGCCGTTTTCCCCTTTTAGTATATCCGTTATCGGACGCGCTATTGCAGCAAAGTCTTTGATAAAACCGTTTTTCGGTTCAGGGTTTTTGTTTTTTCTTGGCTCACTCTCATATTAGCTTCAATGAGGCATTTCAGCACCGTGTATGTGATCTATCTCATTTTCTGAGAAGATTATGACGTCATCTATGTAGACGTAACATATCTTCCCAATTTGTTCCATTATTACATCATCTAATGCCCTTTGGAAAATGCTGCTGGCATTTTTTAAGCCGAACGGTAGACGATAGAACTCATATTTGCCGCCACTCACCGAAAATGCTGTTTCTTCGCGGTCATGCTACGCAAGGAAAATCTGGTGGTACCCTGACTTCAGGTCAAGGGTGGTAAAAGATTTCGCCTTTCCAAGACTCGCTAGAATCATGAGGATGCTGGGCATTGGGTAATCGATGACCAACCTCTTATTTGAGTTACCAAAGGCAACCGTGCCTTTTTTATCAACAACCCAAGTTCCGCATTTGTAAGGTGACCTGGAGGGCCGAATAATGCCATCTTTCAACATTTGCTTGACTTCATTGTTTACAAAGTTGGAAACGCCTATTAGGTTTGGGTAAGTTCTGGAGTACATCGGTTCGTTGTCCACTGTCCGAATCGTGGCAGTGACGGCTGTGTTGAAAGGGAGAGCTTCGTTTGCTGTTGAGAAGCCTTTTTTCCTTTTTAAAATCGTATTCCTGAATTCCTTTTTTATGGACATCAGTGAAGTTTACATCGGCGCAGCTGCGATATTGAATTCTCTCAGCTTTGCCCTGATATTCTAGAGTATTCTCGGCCCGTGTTAACAGGTCGAAGCATTAAACGAGGTGAGAGTGTCTAGTAGAAAAAATGGAGACGTATGTCGAAAAATGTTCATCAAACACTTTTGCTTGATTTCGGTAGAACCGTGTATAGAGTTCACCGCGAAAGGTTTGGCGACGGGAATTATGGTTCTCAGCTCCATTACGGGCTTGACATAATTTTTTGCAGCGCCTGTGTCTATTAGCATTCTTAGTGTTCTCCCGGCCAACCGTCGTTCGATGAGCGACAACCAGGAGCGTTCTCTAAAAAATGCACTGTGTCTTCGTTCGGTGCGTATTCACTATCGCTTTCAATTTTTTCAACTGCAGCCTTTGCTGCCTTCTCATATTCTGCCTGGCGCTCTTTATGGTCTTCGTGAACTACATTATTGAGACGCTGGCGTCTTGGGCCTGTCAAACGGTCTGACGAATATATATTACTCCTATATTTGGAGGATTAATCAATCTCCATAGGCTGATTAGTGGCTTGTGCTTGGCCGTCTTTGTATGTCTGTTCGTTGGGGCCACCCTTTGTGCGTTTTACAAAGTGAGGGTTTCTATCCTGATTTTGGTTTTCTTAACCAAATTTTCCTGGTCTGGTGTTGGAACGGCTCTTGCTGTTTCCAGCCCCTTGAGCCACCTCCTCTACGACTTGCTTCTGCCTCTCTGGCCAAGGCCAGGGCAGATGGTTGGTCGTTAGGCTGCGCCGGAAATACCACAGCTCTGAGCGATTTCTTGAGGCCCGATATAAAAGCATGCTCTAACTTCAGCGTTGAGCAAATCAGCGCCCTCCTGCTCGTGCGACATTACAATTTTGTTGGTTACCAATGTCAGTTTCTTTTCGACTTCGTCGTAATACTGCATTAACGACAGGTCACCCTGTCTGACCATCTCCAAGCCTTGTCTTAGCAAACGCAAAGAGGTTTTGTCAGAATAGGTGCAGTCTAGTCTGGCCAAAATGGCATCAAAGTTTAGCACAATATTGTGCGATACTAGAAGGGCTCAAGCTGCACCTCTAATTTTGTTTCTTATGATTGCAACGACTTGATAATGTGCACTGCTGCCGTTATAAGGTTTAAAGGGCTCTTAAGCATAAATGGACGATTGCTTCCATGCTACGTACTCATCGTGAGCACCCGTGAACTCTGGCACAGAATTAATTATGTCCAGCGGAATATCGCATCTAACGTCTGGTCTAACGGAAATTTTTTCATATGTAATGATCTGAGGCGCTTCTACCTGCAGATTCTATACCTGAGCAGCCAAAGCATTTATCTGTGCCCGCATTGGGGTTTGGTGCTGAGACAGTGCCAGTGCGACTGCATTGTCAATGAGTGCTTTTATCTGGGCTGGGTCCAGTGTGTTATCTACCTGGTCAGTTGCTAACGGCTGATCTGTTAAGTCGGTATTGTGTTCCGAATCCCAGCTGTCCTCACTGTCGTATTCACGTTTTATGTCCCTATATTCACCTAATTTGGTAATTTTTCTAATGCGGTTAGAAGCACTTGAAGGTTGATTATATCTCGATGAACAAATAGGCGTGACCTTGGGATAATTTTGGCAGCAGGACCTAAAACGATATTATTTTTCTGGGCATAAAAATTTAATCGGACATGAGCGGCAGCGACAGCAGCAGCAGCGCTGGTGCTTGGCTTGTCGTCTTCAGTGGCATGGCCCTGCAGTGAGGGAAGATTAGGGCAGATCTCGTCTACCTCCATAGTAGGCACTTCAGTTTCTTCATTTTGAGCAAGAAGATAAAAGGTATTATTTTGAAGTGCATCTTCGCTGCTGCAGTCGCTGCCGCTAGGCAACTAAATAAAATCAATATTGATTTTCACTCCTATCAACTAAAGGAGGATAAACCTTTCAAAGTGGCTATATTAATGCTAAGTCCCTCCTCCTCAAATTCACAAATTGAAGCTGAACTGACAAAAATGGGTTACAAGGCCGTAAATATACACAACCCAAAATCCAGAAAGACCGGTGTTCCGATGAACATGTTTTTTGTAAGCCTAGTAATAAGCCCTAATAGCAAACACATACTGGGCTCAAAACTATTCTGAAGGCAGCGAGTTACATTAATATCCAATATCATCACTGTCAAGTATATGGTCATACCTCGAAATATTGCCACAGGCACTTCGTATGCGTTGCCTGCAGCGAGTAGCACAAATCCACCAATTGCTATCGAGCAAAAGATATGCCAGCCACCTGCGCCAACTGCGGCGGCGACCATCCTGCCAGCTTTAAAGGATGTGACTTTTTTAAAAGATACATCCAGAGGCTTCAACTCGACTGACTTCAACTGGGTACTCGAACAATAATACAAAACGTCATCTCCCATCGAATGTTGCAACCGGACAAACCGGACCAATAGCTCAGCAAAGGCGACCTCGATAACATAACCCATCTCAAGTACCTTTGACCGTCTCACAATGGCAAGGAAAGGCGGCACATGAGACACAAATTGTAAATCTACCTAAAAATAATAATAAAAGGTTCTTTGAACAACAGACAAAATTCTCGAAATGCTAATCCAAATCATGCCTCTACTCAGTCCCGTCAATCAAACAAAATTTAAAAATATTATTAAAGGAATTAAATTTAATATAATAATAATAGATCTGTAAATTAAAAAAAGTCAATTAGAGCTTCATCAAAAGATGAACTAGGTGATATAATAACGAAGAGACCAATAATGTAAAAAGTTAATCTGCAGCTTGTAATAAAAATAAAAGAATTAAATAATTAAAAAAAAACTGTTTATATTGACATTGTACTGCGTTAAAGACTGGGGAAACTCTAGGTGTAAAATTGTAGAAGATATAGTTTTTTCCGGTTTGCTACGCCCCTAATAGGCGTACATATATATTCTTTATCTTTTTTTCTAGGGGTGGTTGGTACAAATATATGTTTTAAGTTTCAAGTCTCTGGCTTTAACAGCATCCAAAATATTGGAGGATTTATGGCTATCTCTGTATAGACTTTCCCGATTTGCCACGGCCCAAGTAGGCATGGATATATAACTTTTTGATCAATCTGAAGGGAGGCCAAGAGTATATTACTTTCCAAATTTGGATGCTCCAGCTTAAAACCTGCAGAAGATATAGTATTACCTGACTTGCCACTTGCCTAAAGGGCGTAGCTATATACTATATATCTTTTTGTATGGGGAGGAGTATATATTCAAAAATTTCAAGTTTCTGACTTTAATAACCCCGAAGTTATCCCACTAAAACATTTCTGAAAACCGATCCGTCCTATGGGAGTCATAGTAGATATTGGACCGATCCGGATAATTCCGAGACATATAATGCCTGCAGCAGATTGGAGCCTATGTTCAAAATTTCAGTTCTGTAGCTCTTATAGTCTCGGGGGAGATTGCGTTGATCCAGACAGATGGACAGACGGACAGTGCTATACCAACTCAGCTCATTGTACTGATCAAGATTATATATAATTTATATGGTCAAAGATGCTTCCTTCTTTGCGTTGCAAACTTCTGACCAAAATTCACATACCCTTTTTTCAAGGGTATTAAAAGATATTGGTCATTGACTTCGGAAAGCTGAACGAAAAAACCATACCTGACCGGAATACTGGGGTATTCCCATGATTCTAGCGAACCTGGGAAACGCTAAGGTTTTCACTACCCTCTACTTAAAGTCAGGGTATCATCAAATATACCTTTCGGAACATGACCGCGAAAAGACCTCATTCTCCGTTTGCGGTTGCATATACGAATTCTGCCGTCTACCCTTTGGCCTCAAGAATGCTGGTAACATCTTCCAAAGGGCAATCGCTGATGTTCTAAGGGAACATATTGGGAAAATATGTCTACGTCTACGTAAATGAAGTCATAGTTTTCTCAAAAAATGAGTCAGACCATGTCAACCATATCGATACAGTACTTAAATGCCTGATCGAAGGCAATTTGAGAGTATACCAGGAGAAAACTAGCTTCTTTAAGGAAAGCGTAGAATACCTGGGCTTCATTGTAAGTAAGGACGGGACGAAGTCCGACCCCAAAAAAGTCAAGGACATTCAAGAATACCCGAAACCAAAACACATCTACAGTATAAGATTCTTCCTGGTTCTGGCAAGCTACTACAGAGTCTTCATAAAGGACTTTGCAGCCATAGCTCGGCCAATAACAGATATTCTGAAAGGAGAGAATGGTTCTGTGAGTAACTATAGGTTCAAAAAGATTGTGATCGATTGTAATGAAACCAACCGCAATGAAGACGTAATTCTCATGTACCCCGACTTTAAGAAACCTTTTGACCTGACCACCGATGCCTCGGACAACGGAATTGGTGCGGTACCTTCTCAAGAAGGTAGACCAATCACTATGATTTCACGTACCCTGAAATATGCCGAACTAATTGCAGAACTTTCTGTATGGCTCCAGAGAAATTAACATTTTTACGGACCACCAGCCGCTTACCTTTGGAGTACCGGGCAAAAACACTAATGAGAAAATAAAAAGATTGTCAAGGTTTGTTATAAGCCGGGTAAAGAGAATTTTATAGCAGATGCTCTATCCAGACAAAATATCAATGCCCTATAAAACGAGCCTCAATCAGACGCTGCAACTGTTCACAGCGAACTTTCACTGACCTACACGGTCGAAGCTACTGATAAGCCACTAAATTGTTTTAGGAAATGAGAAATCACACAGCGGAATCTTGTGCTTGTTCGCAATAAGACACGCCACTTAATCAGCTTCACCGATAAGAGCGGCATCCTGAAGACGCTTAAAGAAGTCGTCAACACGGAGGTTGTGAATGCTATACACTGCGACCTGCCCACTCTAGCAAGTTTCCAACACAACCTAGTTGCCCACTTACCTGCCACTCAATTCCGGCATTGCAAACACTTCGTGCAAAACATAACTGAAAGAAATGAACAGATAGAAATAATCACTGGTGAACACAATCGTGCTCACAGAGCAGCACAGGAAAATGTCATGCAAGTCCATCGCGACTACTACTTTCCGAAGATGACCAGCTTATCTAAGGAAATGAAAAAATATAACAGGCACCCTAAAAAACAAGAGCTAGGGGAAACCCCTATCCCAAGCTACACCGGTGAAATGCAGCACATAGACATATTCTCAACCGATAGGAAGCAGTTCCTAACGTGCGTTGACAAATTTTCCAAATTTTCGGTCGTGCAGCCGATATTGTCGAGAACGATAGTCGACATCACTGGCCCCTTGCTACAACTTTTTAATTTTTACCCCGGTATTAGAACAATTTACTGCGACAATGAAGCCGCCTTCAACTCTGAAACCGTAACCTCTATGCTTAAAACCAGATACGGCATTGACATTGTAAATGCGCCACCGCTTCATAGTTCATCAAATGGCCAAGTGGAACGATTTCATAAATTTGGTAGAAATTGCCAGATGTTTGAAGTTGCATAGAAAGATAAGCGACACTGTAGAGCTAATCCTTATGGCAACGATAGAATACAACAGAACATTGCACTCAGTCACACGCGAAAAACCAATTGAGGTTATTCACGCAGTGTCCCATGAGCGTTGCCTAAACATCAAAGAAAGGTTAGTAAAAGCCCAGCAAGACAACATAAAAAGATGAAACGCTTCCAAGCAAAACCGCACCTTTGAGGTGGGCGAAGCGGTATTTCTGAAAAATAATAGGAGGTTACGAAACAAGCTGACCCCGTTGTGCTCTGAGCAAAAAGTGGAGGCAGACCTAGGAACGTCTGTTCTCATTAAGGGGAGGGTGGTCCATAAGGACAACCTCAAATAGGGCCCCAATTTACGATTACCTAGTAAGGATTACTTAAGGAAATTTAAAAACCCCTATCTCACGGTGTATATAAATTTCAGGTTTGTCCTTACGTTGCTTGTCATCGTAGCAGCAGCTAATGCTCGGGTCACCGACTTTTCGCACCAACTATATCCCGGTCGTAGACGGTGAGGTGTTGGTGTTCGAACAACGAGACTGCTTGAGGCACTCAAGAAACGTTTCGGAATTTAACACTATGATAGTTGAAAAAGAAAAATTATCCGATTCCTTTCCTCAGTCACATATGCGTAAGTTATTAGATGTCGATACAGACCATTTAAGAACCCTGTTGTCCGTGCTTAAAGTTCACCACAGATTTGCGAGAAGCTTAGAATTTTTAGGGACAGCTTTAAAGGTGGTGGCAGGCACCCCTGATGCCGCAGATTTTATGAAAATAAAAATCACTGAGGCCCAATTAGTGGAGACAAACTCTAGGCAAATAATCATTAATTCCGAGACGCAAAGCAAATAAACAAGCTGACTGACACCATTAATAAAATTATCATGGACCGCAAAAACAACTTGGTTGACACCCCACATTTATTTGAAGCACTACTAGCAAGGAATAGAATGCTTATCACAAAAATTCAAAATTTAATACTCACAGTAACGTTGGCAAAATCTAACATAGTAAACCCCACAATCCTTGATCATGCCGATTTAAAATCACTCGTCGAACAAGATATCCCAAAAGTAAGCTTAAGAGAAGCTTCTAAAATTAGAGTCCTCCAGTCCGAGAATATCATCCATATATTAATAGCCTATCGAAAAGTTAAATCCTGTACCACACCAACAACTCATCCTGCGTCTCGACGAAGACACACTTACAGAATGCGAAGAAGACACGTTTGCGGTCACTGCCTGCACACGTTCCCGACGGGAAACTTGTGCGCGTTCACTCCACGCGGGAAACACGGCTCATTGTCACACTCAACCCAGCCACCTGAGGGCAATAATGTCTGTAGATGATGGCGACGTCATTGTTAATGAACCTACAGCCAGCATCCGGACGGACGACGGCCCTGAAGTTAGTTAAAAACTAAGCATAAAATCATAAAGTGTATTGCCCTAGCAACTAAGTAGCTTTACCAAAACAATGCTGACGCGCCACAATTGAGTTCAGCGCTCCGCGCTAAGAACGGACAACAAAGTAAGCGAACACTTCCTATATGAAGTGCTGCATTGCTTTGCATAGAATTATGTGTCGGCTTGCCGCTCATGATTTTGTGGCGTGATGCATTGACGCTGAGGGTAGACTTATGTTTAGAATACCATGTTGTAGTTAGTCTTATGTCGTCAAGCGAGCAACGCGGACAAGTAAAAATATAAAATCAAAATACATTATCTTTTATTGTTGAGCCACAAGGCCAGCGATCAAGGAAGCACAGTTGGCTTCAAGCCGTAATCTTCGCCTCAATCGCGCTGGACCACAGGAGGATTGAGAATCGTTGGACATTAAGAGGAGGATCAAGGATCGACATCATCGACCCGTGACCAGTATTAGAATAATTTAGACACAACCCAAAATCCAGAAAGACCGGTGTTCCGATAAACATGTTTATTGTAAGCCTAGTAATAAGCCCTAATAGCAAACACACTGGGCTCAAAACTATTCTAGAGGCAGCGAATTAAATTCGAGATAACCAGAAAATCGAGTGACATTACCCAATATCAATACTGTTAAGAATATGGTCATATCTAAATATTTCCACAGGGACTTCATATGCGTTTCCTGCAGCGAGTAGCACAAATCCACCAATTACTATCGAGCAAAAGATATGCCAGCCACCTGCGCCAACTGCGGCGGCGACCATCCTGCCAACTTTAAAGGATGTGACGTTTTTAAAAGATACATGCAGAGGCTTCAACCAAAAAAAGTGCACATCGGCCCAAAACCTAATTTGGCCCTTACTCCGTTCAACAATGTTAATAATTTGTGCAGTATTCTTTGAATTTTATTAGTTAAATCGCAATTTCAGTTACTGTTGCATTCAGAGATTTCTGTTTGTATGAAAACATGCAAACCCGAACAAAGGTTCAGGGGATCTCATAGTCGGGCAGTATCGACTAGAGCGTTCTTACTTGTTTCTAGTTCAATTTAATTTAAACCTGACATTAAGTCAAGATATGAAAAGTATTTTGAATAGTTGATCTAAAATTCTAGGGAGAGGGAATTTGTCGGGCAGCTGATTTTTTATTAATTTGGCGATAGTCTATAACTAATTTCCATTTGTTTTCATTTAAAACTGGGCGTGGTTTCTTGGGATACAGACGGTTCTACAATATTATCTTTTTTTATTTCTCCTACTTGTTGTTGTATATCATCTAAATGGCTATGCGATCAATTTTTGAATGTGGAAGTTACTTGTCGTGATTGATTTGGTTTCTGAATACATTACTATACTTGGAGCATAAATCGACTAATTGCGATTTGAATTGTTTTGGGACATTTTGTTCTTTTGAGCTGTGTCTTTTCTTGAATTTTGACTTGTTTGAATTACTTCGTAATTCGAAAGTTGTTCATATCTCAGATTACTGATATTGACCAATTGACCGGTACTGGTTGTATTCAGTAAACGGACAAACATATTATTGGCTGTTGTTACTGTGTTTGCAATATATATACCAGGCATAATTTCCTGATTGGGAATTAATACATTGTCATCTGATGTATTTAAGTCTAACTGTCGGACGACTATCTTGCTGATAAAAGAATTGAATTTTTACCAGAACTGAATGTTAATGGAACATTAATCGGATAGTTTAGGATATTTGGTCTGATTATGAACCAGTCATTCATGGTTCTCAATCCAATTTACAGTTGTATTTTTTTATGAAATCTATGCCTATTATTACGTCACATGGTATTGCAAAATTTGAATTAAAAAAATGGAAATTGTGCGGAATAATATATCTGTCTGTCAATAGCTCAATGTGTATAAGACCATTGGACATGATAATTCCTTGTCCAATGTCCTGAATGTTCATTAAATTATCATTTTGTAGGTCTTTAAAGCTATGTGAGTTTCCGTTAGTTATGGAAATATTTGCACCTGTATCAAGAAAATATATATGCTTGATATATATCAGTTACTACATTTTTGAATGATACAAACATATTGAGACTTGGATTTAATTGTGAGTATTTAAAGGTCTTTGGAAGTTACCGTGTTACTTTGGGTAACTCGGACATTGTTGCCTTGGTTGTTGTAATTACCTCGGTTGGAGTTTTTCCTTCCTCGGATGTTACCACGACCATTACTATTTTCTTTTTTATGGTAACGGTTATTGTTGTTATTGTTGTAACCACTACCACTTCGTTTATGTCGTTGGTTACCATGTTAATTATAACCTCTTTGGTTGCCTCGGTTATTGTTACCTCTGTATTAAAATACAGTACTTGTGATTCCAGTTATTTCAGTGCTGCAATGGATATATTCACCCTTTGCATCATTGAAATCACAATTGTGCGTCATGGATGCTACGGACTCTTTGGTAGCAAATATATCGCATTGTCCGGGTCTAGGCCTCCATCAATATAGGCTGCTTCGAGCTGCTTTCGCGAGCTGTTAATATCAGTAGTATATTGAGGTGCTGTTTTTTTATTTACGTTTAATATTTTGCTTTTATAACATCAGAGGATTCTCCTTTGACGTTAGCATTGAGCTTCCTTATCATTTCCTGGACTCAAGTGTCACTTTGGACTTTGTACAGGATTGTGCCAGTTATTAGACTCTGTTCCCAAAGGGAAAAGAGTCTATTGGATTTGTGCAATGTCCGTCTTGCTGTCTGTCCGTCTGTCCGTCTGTCTGTATGAACGCGCAGCATTTGGACACAATAGAAGTTAGAGACTTGTAATTTGGAATATATACTCGTGTGTATCCGCGTCAGATCAAGTTTGAGTATTTTTCCGATACGCCCACAGGGGGCGTGGCAAATCGGGAAATGCTATATCTATTAAGACTAAAACGCTGTTATTTTAGTCAATATTGCAGTCTAAGAAATATGATTTAGAATATATATTCGTGTACACCACGCGGACGTTTTAAGATATAGATTATATATCTACGCCCATTGTGGGCGTGGCAAATCGGATAAAACTATATCTTCTACAGCTTTGAAGCTAGAGCATCCAAATTTGGCATGTGGGTTACTGTTGACCTTCCCTTAAGTTAGATCAAAAAGTTATATACCCACGCCCCCTGGGGGCGTACCAAATCGGTAATATATATATAGCGATTTGTATAAATCTTATAATATTTTGAGCGTATTAAGAGCTAGAGACTTGAAATTTGGAATACATGTGCAAGTAGATCACTCGGAATCAAAAATATATATTATAGATATTTACGCCCATTAAGGGCGTGGCAAATCGGATAAAACTGTATCTCCTACAGTTTTGGAGCTAGAGCGTCCAAATTTTGCATGTGGGATACTGTTGACCTCCTCTTAAGATAAGTCAAAAGTTATGTATCCACGTCTTCTGGGAGCGTGGCAAATCGGGAATTACTATATCTTTTACTAAAACCGTGATAATTTCGGCAATATTTCCGTCAAAGAGTTGGGACTTGGAATATATATACTAGTATCCTACCTCTACCCAAAAATATATGTTATATATAGCTACTCCCATTTGGGGCGTGGCAAATAGGGTAAAACTGTATCTCCTACAGTCTTAGACGTAGAGCATCCAAATTTGACATGTGGGTTACTGTTCATGAAATTTAAATTTACGAAAAAAAAAAATAATAATAATCATAATGTAAGCCTCCGTAAAACAAATTCTAGTTGACCTAACTGGGGATTGAAGCAGGGTCTTCGCTACCACAACGCAAGTCTGTTTAACCAAATCAAAACACTTCCAAACTCAGTTTGGCATAGTCGCGCAAGAGACGCCGTGGTGTTGTGGGTAGAGTGGTGGCATGCGAAGCGCGTGACCCAGGTTCGATTCCCAGCGCTGACGCGTGATATTATCATTTAATAAAATGTTGTTTTTTTTATTTTTTTTATAACTTCTATGTTATTTAATGGATTTGATAAAATTTTCAGCATAAATCCTTATATTTATTAAAACAAATTCGAGTTGACCTAACTGGGGCAAGTCTGTTTAACCAAATCAACACACCAAACTCAATTTGGCAGTGGCATGCGAAGCGCGTGACCCAAGTTCTATTCCCATCGCTGCCGCGTGATATTATCATTTATTAAAATGTTTTTTTTTTTATAACTTCTATGTTACTTAATGGATTTTGATAAAACTTTCTGCATAAATCCTTATATTTTATTAAAAATACGGTTTTACCTAAAAAATTAAAAAAAATGTAAATGTGGCTTTATTTGCAACTGAACTTATATTAAATTGATTTTGTGAAATGTGGAGCCAGTATCCAAATTATATAAAAACCAAAATAGTATTTTATTTTAAAAAAGCTATATGTAAAATTTGATGACTGTATCTAAATTGACGTAAAAGACATGCTTAAAAAAGGAATCTCGATAATCTCGCATTCAAACATACGGACAGACGGACGGACGGTCTACATATTTATTGAGCCTACACACCTTTAACAGGAACAGAGTCTGACGCAGTCGGTGGCGCCCGTGGGTAGTCGATTGACGTATGGTATGTTCCAATTGCTTGGGTCCACATTGACGCATGGCTGCCTGCCAGTTATGCTTTACGCTACCATGTCCGTGATATTGGTTTCAAACTCCGAAGCATGAGCCCGAAGACTGAGGTGAACAGTGTGGCCATCGGTAAAAAGACCTTGTACTTTTTAGTTGCAGTGGGTTGGCAAATCTGGCAGCTGAGAACCGGAATCGAAAAGGGCATGACATGGAACGAAGGTGCCAGAAGAATTCCTGCGGTGGCCAGGAGCACAACCTCAGATTTGAGACCTTGGGCGACGTATATTGAGTATTCCACCAAAGATGAACACTTGGTTAATATATGGCCGTTTTTGCGATTATTATTGTTATTATTATTATTATAATAACCGCGTCCATTGCCTCTACCACGATAATTATTTTTGTTCTTATAATTACCGCGACCTCTTTGGGCGAACAATGTTGAATTTGGATTTCCTGTCATTTCAGTACTACATTGTATGTACTTCGGGTCGGCTTCATTCATCGTTCTGAAATTACCTGCCTCAAGGATTGTTTTTAATCTTCCATGTTCACAATTTTTAACCATTGCGCTAATGCATGTTCGGCTGATAGGCTCTCATCAATATACGAAGTTTAAAAAAACTTTCGTAAATTGTCAATTTCTGTAGTGAACTTTTCGCCAGTTTTTCCTTTTTTAATGGTTTTAGACAATTAAGCTTTTATTACATCGGATGTTTCACCGACTATAGTATTTTGCAATTTTTTGATTATTGCATTAATTGTCGTTTCATCTTGGACTTTGTATAGTGTTGAGCCAATAATTTTTGATTTAATGACCTCAACAGCTATTTCTTCGAATGTGCCTTTTGTCAAATTTACTAACTTCAAAGCTGTTACAAATCTTTGAAGATATATTTTTGTCCATTGAATTCTGGAATGGCATTCGAAATGTCCTTTATATATACCCTTTGGGCACTTACGTCTGTCATGATGTTATCTTTTGTTTCTGTAGAGCTTGTGCTAATTTTAATTCTTCTTCCTGTTCTATTTCATTATCTTGTTCTGACAGTGCAGGAATTTTAAGATCGTTTAGATCGGTTTCTTTTATATCAGTTTCTTCGTTTAATTCTGAATCTGAATCTATTTCTACTGATTTTGAATCTAGTGTTAATGGGGTATTTAGGATTGTTGGAATGAAAATGTCTAAAACTTCTTTGACGTTTAATAAATTTGAACGTAACTTGATCAATAATTTTGATAATTTTGACCAGTTCGTTTTATTTATTATTCGTCTATTATCATGCACCAATATTCTTGCATCGTTAAATGACTCTACAAGAATTTTTGCATGTTTGTTCAAAGTTTCTCTATTGATTGTCCTATTCTGGCTTGTACGATTTTTCAAATTTTTTATTTATTTCACGGATATGGAGACTTAGATGCTCCCATTCCATGCTTAATATTCAAAATCTATATAAAATTCATTTAGGCTAGTATATATCGTTTATCTGTTGTTGTTAATAAATCATTTTTAGACTCTGTTCCCAAAGGGAAAAAGAGTCTATTGGATTTGTGCAATGTCCGTCTTGCTGTCTGTCCGTCTGTCCGTCTGTCTGTATGAACGCGCAGCATTTGGACACAATAGAAGTTAGAGACTTGTAATTTGGAATATATACTCGTGTGTATCCGCGTCAGATCAAGTTTGAGTATTTTTCCGATACGCCCACAGGGGGCGTGGCAAATCGGGAAATGCTATATCTATTAAGACTAAAACGCTGTTATTTTAGTCAATATTGCAGTCTAAGAAATGGGATTTAGAATATATATTCGTGTACACCACGCGGACGTTTTAAGATATAGACTATATATCTACGCCCATTGTGGGCGTGGCAAATCGGATAAAACTATATCTTCTACAGCTTTGAAGCTAGAGCATCCAAATCCCCCTGGGGGCGTACCAAATCGGGAATATATATATAGCGATTTGTATAAATCTTATAATATTTTGAGCGTATTAAGAGCTAGAGACTTGAAATTTGGAATACATATGCAAGTAGATCACTCGGAATCAAAAATATATATTATAGATATTTACGCCCATTAAGGGCGTGGCAAATCGGATAAAACTGTATCTCCTACAGTTTTGGAGCTAGAGCGTCCAAATTTTGCATGTGGGATACTGTTGACCTCCTCTTAAGATAAGTCAAAAGTTATGTATCCACGTCTTCTGGGGGCGTGGCAAATCGGGAATTACTATATCTTTTACTAAAACCGTGATAATTTCGGCAATATTTCCGTCAAAGAGTTGGGACTTGGAATATATATACTAGTATCCTATCTCTACCCAAAAATATATGTTATATATAGCTACTCCCATTTGGGGCGTGGCAAATAGGGTAAAACTGTATCTCCTACAGTCTTAGACGTAGAGCATCCAAATTTGACATGTGGGTTACTGTTCATGAAATTTAAATTTACGAAAAAAAAAAATAATAATAATCATAATGTAAGCCTCCGTAAAACAAATTCTAGTTGACCTAACTGGGGATTGAAGCAGGGTCTTCGCTACCACAACGCAAGTCTGTTTAACCAAATCAAAACACTTCCAAACTCAGTTTGGCACATAGTCGCGCAAGAGACGCCGTGGTGTTGTGGGTAGAGTCGGTGGCATGCGAAGCGCGTGACCCAGGTTCGATTTCCATCGCTGCCGCGTGATATTATCATTTAATAAAATGTTTTTTTTTTATTTTTTTTATAACTTCTATGTTATTAATGGATTTGATAAAATTTTCAGCATAAATCCTTATATTTATCAAAACAAATTCTAGTTGACCTAACTGGGGCAAGTCTGTTTAACCAAATAAACACACCAAACTCAATTTGGCGCAAGAGACGCCGTGGTGTTGTGGGTAGAGTCGGTGGCATGCGAAGCGCGTGACCCAGGTTCGATTCCCATCGCTGCCGCGTGATATTATCATTTATTAAAATGTTTTTTTTTTTTTATAACTTCTATGTTACTTAATGGATTTTGATAAAACTTTCTGCATAAATCCCTATATTTTATTAAAAATACGGTTTTACCTAAAAAATTAAAAAAAAATGTAAATGTGGCTTTATTTGCAACTGAACTTATATTAAATTGATTTTGTGAAATGTGGAGCCAGTATCCAAATTATATAAAAACCAAAATAGTATTTTATTTTAAAAAAGCTATATGTCAAATTTGATGACTGTATCTAAATTGACGTAAAAGACATGCTTAAAAAAGGAATCTCGATAATCTCGCATTCAAACATACGGACAGACGGACGGACGGTCTACATATTTATTGAGCCTACACACCTTTAACAGGAACAGAGTCTGACGCAGTCGGTGGCGCCCGACTGCAACGTTCTTACTTGTTTTTGATTTAATAATTTTAACAGCTAGATCTTTTGTTCTATCAGTTATTTTCAAAGCTGTTCGGAAGCGTTGAAGGGTCAGTTTACGACCATCAAACTCTGGAATTGAAGCTAAAACTTGCCTCACATATACCAGGTCTTTGGCAACTTGATTCATTTTCTATAGAATTTATAATTCTTTCGTTAATTCTGAATCAGTTTTGATTTCAATGTGTATCTCTAATTGGCTTTTATCAAAATGAGCCAATGACGTTAGACTTTTTGGAACATTTATTTCAATGCGTGTGTATTGTTTCTGGTATTCACTAGTTAGCTTATTTTCATGAGAACTTACAGCTTTTGTGATTTGATTATACTGGACTACTAAGTTGTTAACGTAATATATTAGCGTATCTGTTTTTATTACTGTATCTTTATTGATACATTTGTATGACTTCTCAAAGCGTTCTTTGGAGTCAATAATCTTTTGCGCTAATATACCCAATTCCGTACTATGGGTTAACGATGCAGTCGCAGTCTCAAACTGTGTCCAAGTAAAGGATGATTTTCATTTAGGATTTTTACCAGCACATAAGGTAAAGTACGGAGAATCTTGCCTTTTGCTTCTTTTGTTAGAAAACCTATTAAAGGACTGTTTTCGAATTCATAAACAGAAATAAATTCTTTATATTGACGCAGAATTTGTAATGAATACAAGAGAAAACTTGCATTATTATTGTAAAATGTAACTATTTGGTCATAATTAATAACTTTTCTTCTTTTTTTGAAGATTATATATTGTCTAATTCACTAGCTCGGCTAATGTACCTTTTTCTTTGAGTATCTTTTTGTATAATAGATATATTTTCAATAGTAAATTTCATGCTGTTAGTATTGTTAAGATAATCAAAAGGAATGATTGATTTTATGAGTGTGGTGTGGTGTCTACTATTTCGATATCATGTAACACATTTGCAGTATTGTGGACTGCTTTGTAGGCTTAACCACCCATTTCTACGACTGGAAATCTATATGAACCTAACCAAATATAATTTATTCTAAAAATTAAAAATCTATTCATTAAATTTGTTTTTTTTTTTAAATGAATATAGCGCTGTCGGTGGTGATCTTCTTTGTGCAAGTGTTATCACAATGTATACTTGCTAGTGGTCCAGAGCAGTCTGTTGAGCTCTTCTTCTTTAGTTTCGGGAGCGATTTCTTTAGGAAACATACTGTTGTGTTATGTACGGTAAACGAATTTATAGTGGTAGAGGCTAAGTGGTTGTATTGGCTCTGAACTGACTCTACATGGTCAAGTTCAGCCTGTAATTTAGTTCTTGCCTCCCAACGTAATGGTTGGTCGGGGGCAGATAACAACTTAGAATTTCGGCTTTTCTTTCTTTAAGCCGAAATCTTCGCCCACTTCTCTTTGTGGGTCTTCACACTTCACTCATCACCTCTACTCACTCAGAAATTTGTATACCCTTGCAAAAAGGGTATATTTATTTTGGTCACAAGTTTGTAAGAAGTTTGTATATATATTCTTGATCAGCAAGACGAGCTGAGTTGATATAGACATGTCCGTCTGTCTTTTTTCCGTCTGTCTGTCTGTCCGTCTGTCTGTCTGTCTGTCCGTCTGTCTGGATTAACGCAATCTCCTCCAAGACTATACGAGCAGAACTGAACTGAAATTTTGCTCATAGGCTGGAGTCTGGTGCAGGCATTGTATATCTTGGAATCATCCGGATCGGATGACTATATCCTATAGCTCCCATAGAACAGATCGGTTTTAAGAAATGTTTTAGTGGGATAACTTCGACGTTATTAAAGTCAGAGACTTGAAAATTGGAATATATTCTCCTGAGTTGCACCCAAATACAAAAAGATATAGATTATATAGCTACGCTCTTTGGGGGCGTGGGGAATCGGGTAATACTATATCTTCTACAAATTTAAAGCTTGGACATCCAAATTTGATAAATAATATACTTTTGTCCTCCCTTTCAGATTGATCGATAAGTTATATATCCACGCCTACTTGGGGCGTGGCAAATCGGGAAAGTCTATATAGTGCTTAACATAAACTCCTCAATATTTTGGACGCCGTTAAAGCCAGAGACTTGAAACTTAAAACATATATTTGTATCAATCACCCCTAGAAAAAAAGATAAAGATAATAAATATATATCTACGACTTTTGGGGGCGCGGCAATTCGGAAAACACTATCTCTTCTACAATTTTACACCAAAAATGATATCCAATTGTTGTGGGCGTGGAAAATCAGAAAAAACTGTATCTATATCCTTTGCAATTGCAAGGGTATAACCAAACTTCGGCATGGCCGAACTTAGCCCATCCCTCTAGTTTTCATTCGATTGCAACGGTGTTCATCCGATTGCTCATATGCGGTGTTGATGCGGTATTTAATCCGAAAATTTCAAGTGTTCCGCACTTGTCACGGTCCCCTTGTAATAAGATAGATATTCGTTGAATAAATCGAATGGATAACAGAATTATATGATTCTTTCTGTGGTTTTAGATCGAATGATCTTATGATTTATTTGTATATGTTTCTTACCGTAAAGTACATTGTGTTCTTATATATAAAGAGTTCTGCGTCTGAGAACGTCGGCAGAACGGAGTATGTATTATGCAGTATATATTTGTATATAATAACGTAGTTCGAGAATCGGTTTATTAAAAAAATATAACTTTATTTCAAGTTAGTAGTAGTTAGGTTAGGAGTAGAGACAAAAATCTAGACTAATTATGCTAAGTACTGAAGACGTTTGGCAAACCTCGGCTTTGAGCTTTTATTAATTGGACTTTAAACCTTGGAGCTTTTGGCTCTTAAGATGATCGCTCTTTGGGAGAGGCGAATATTGAGAGAGCCGTGATTTGTGCCACGTCGGCAGTTTCAACCCCTATCGTGGGAATAGTGATTCTGGCAGTTGTTTATAATAATTGATAAGTTCGTGGGAAGCCAGAATTGTTATTGTCACTATTTAATTATTTAATTATGTTTATGTTACTACTGTGGGAAAGGAATGTGTATCTTATGTGATATACAATTGTCAAATGCATGTTATAAGTAAAGTGTGTGAATACATATGCCTGTCCTCAGGCGGATAATTTAGGATATAATGTAGGATCATTTTCTATTACAATATTTTCATTTTTCATTTCAGTTACTTCTTCTTTTTGTGTATCTGGGGTTGAATCTTTTTGGTTCTTATAATTTATGATAATTTTGTGTGGTATATTTTTATACTTATAAATAAAATGCAATGTGAATGTGATTACAATGATAGTTAAAGTAGTTAAAGTTATAATTTGAAATGTGTTGTACATTTTTGTGTGTTCTTGTAAAATTTCTTTAGTTTGAATATAGGATATTTGTTCTAGGTTACTTACATTATTGCTTACATAAACTGTTTGTGTGTAATCTAACATAGTATTTGTGATTAAAATTTCGTCTAGTTGTATTGAACAATTCAATTCATTAGCTTGTACACTATTTTCGGATAAATTATCTATTTTTGATTGTAATTCTTCTTTGTCTTCTTGATCTAATGTTCCAAAAAGATATGTGTAAAAGGTATATTTGAGATCAAATAGGCAGAGCAAAATATTTTTCATGCCTTGACTTTATGTCAGGTTTCTAGAAACAAGTAAGAATGCTCTAGTCGGGTCTGCCCGACGAGGAGATCCCCTGAACCAAGTCCGAGGTGGTGTTTTAACCAATCTAGCTTACATCTTTTATTTGTACATATTACCCTCTACGAGCACACACTCACTCACACATATACACATGCACACACAAACACGCACGCCGATTACTGAGTAGATGATTTAGCGGCTGCGATTGGGCTGCATTCTGGGCAGCATTGTGACAAATTGATTGTTAAATAACTTCGGTTCTAAATCTACTTTCTTAATGAAATTTTCAGGACATAATACTGACATCGAAATGCGAAATCCCAACTTCCTAGTATTTGAAATACGTTTTTTCTACTTATTTGGCTAATGGGGGGAGGTATCCAAAAGGTAAAAAGTTTATTATCTGTATTTGCATCACAAAAACCTACATAGTCAATTTGGTATTTTTATCTACTGAAAACAAAGTCAAAATATCGATTATTATCGATAATAAGGAAATAGGATGAGTTATCGAAAAAAATAATAAACTTGTACCTGGCTTCTCCTAAATAATGAAGCCATTATATGCTCTAACAACAGGAAAGGAAAGTTTGGCTTGGAATACTGAGCTCGAAAGTATTCGAAAGAAAATCGTAAGCATCGTTACAAATGAGCCGGTTCTAGTGTCTCTAGATTTGGTGCCATGCTTTTACATCGTATCAACAACCAACTTCACGTTGTAGAATATTTCACTAAAACAACATCCGCCGCTGAATCTAGATATCACTCCTATGAGCTCGAAACCTTGGCATTATTTGCATCCGTCAATCATTTTCGTCACTATTTGTTTGGAAATGAATTTGTGATTTATTCTGATTGCAACTCATTGAAAGCATCACGCACTAAAATAGACCTAACTCCTAAAGTTCACCGTTGGTGGTGTTACTTACAATCCTTTAATTTTACTATACAAT
Organism: Drosophila gaucha; assembly: GCA_035045545.1. NCBI lineage: Eukaryota > Metazoa > Arthropoda > Insecta > Diptera > Drosophilidae > Drosophila > Drosophila gaucha. Next base: position 181,642 of record JAWNOY010000443.1, read on the forward strand.
ATAGAGAAGGGAAACGCATGGCAGATGTAGATTTTCTATCTAGAAACCCAGTTCCTTCGACTCCACAGTTAATTTTGGATAAAATACCTGAAAAGCGTATAAACATAGCACAAATATCATTTAATTGTTTGATGGCCGAACAGCAACTGGATCCAGATATAGTTAACATTGTTGGTAAACTTAATTCCAACGAGTTACCAGACGATATAATTAAAACATACGATTTAAGAAAAGGGATGTTGTTTCGCAAAAAACATGATGTTTACCAGTCGTGCCCCCAAATTTCAGATGGTCAGTGGTGAATCAGGTGCATGAGTCCATAATGCACCTAGGACGGCAAAAGACCCTTGACAAGGTACATCAATACTACTGGTTTGACAAAATGAATAAATATGTCCGTAAATTTGTCAACAATTATATAACCTGTAGAACAGTCAAGTCACATTCTGGCAAAATTCAAGCAGAGCTAAACCCTATGCCAAAGGTCAGTATTCCCTGGCACACCATCCACGTGGACATAACTGGAAAATTAAGTGGGAAAAGCGATTTAAAAGAATATGTTATTGTCCAAATTGATGGCTTCACAAAATTCGTACATCTATATAATAACGTAGTTCGAGAATCGGTTTATTAAAAAAATATAACTTTATTTCAACTTATCCGACACTACGGAGTAGAGACAAAAATCTAGACTAATTATGCTAAGTACTGAAGACGTTTAGCAAACCTCGGCTTTGAGCTTTTATTAATTGGACTTTAAACCTTGGAGCTTTTGGCTCTTAAGATGATCGCTCTTTGGGAGAGGCGAATATTGAGAGAGCCGTGATTTGTGCCACGTCGGCAGTTTCAACCCCTGTCGTGGGAATAGCGATTCTGGCAGTTGTTTATAATAATTGATAAGTTCGTGGGAAGCCAGAATTGTTATTGTCACTATTTGATTATTGAATTATGTTTATGTTACTACTGTGGGAAAGGAATGTGTATCTTATGTGATATACAATTGTCAAGTGCATGTTATAAGTAAAGTGTGTGAATACATATGTCACTTCCCCATCCTTAAAAATTTAGCCTGTCCTCAGGCGGATAATTTAGGATATAATGTAGGATCATTTTCTATTACAATATTTTCATTTTTCATTTCAGTTACTTCTTCTTTTTGTGTATCTGGGGTTGATTCTTTTTGGTTCTTATAATTTATGATAATTTTGTGTGGTATATTTTTATACTTATAAATAAAATACAATGTTAATGTGATTACAATAATAGTTAATGTAGTTAAAATTATAATTTGAAATGTGTTGTACATTTTTGTGTGTTCTTGTAAAATTTCTTTAGTTTGAATATAGGAAATTTGTTCTAGTTTGCTTACATTATTGCTTACATAAACTGTTTGTGTGTAATCTAACATAGTATTTGTGATTAAAATTTCGTCTAGTTGTATTGAACAATTGAATGCTTTTATTAAATTATTACCTTCGATGATTATTTCTCTTTTAAGACAATTTTGATTCAAAATAGTTTTTGGCAAATTCCATGTTAATATAATGTTTGGCTCTACATATTTTAAATCGTAACTTTTATGAATTTGTGAATATCTACATTCTGTTTTTTCTTGATTTAAAATTCCTGTTATACATTGATTCATTACTAGATTTTTAGATTTTGCAGTGAATGATTTATTATTTTGAACAAAGTATTTGTCATGTATCGTTTCTGTCAAAATATTTTTGTTTTCGTCAGGGTAAGGAATTATTTCGAAAAGTGGTGTATTAATGATTTCGCGTGGAATATGGGAAATGATCAAAATTTCATTTGTGGTGGTTTTTAACCAAGTTGATGTTTTAATATTTATTATTTTTTCAGCGTTTATATGTGATAGTGGATCATGTTTTAATAATTTAGGATTGAATATACCCAGTCTTGTTAATTGCATTCCTAGTTCTATGTCCTCGATATATTCAGTAAATTCTCGTAGATTGAAAATCAGTATTGCAAGTTTTTGATCTCCTTCGTGAGTTAAACTTAACTTGTTCACAACTTCTATACCTCTGTTTACTGCTTTTATTACTTCATTCAATTCATTAGCTTGTACACTATTTTCGGATAAATTATCTATTTTTGATTGTAATTCTTCTTTGTCTTCTTGATCTAATGTTCCAAAAAGGTATTTGTAAAAGGTTCCCATAAAATTTACAAGTCCTCTTTTGTTACGTTTTATAAGTCTTATTCCGTTCATTTCTCTATTAAGCTTTTCTGTTAAGTATATTATTTGGGTCAGTGTTTCAAATTCTTTAGTTTGCATTATTAAATTATTATAAGTTTCTTCAGTTTTAGTTATATTGATTGTTAGATAATGATATTCATAATTTACAGGTAAATTCATTGTTCCTGTTGTAAATATTAGGTAACCATTTTTTGATTTTATAGGATTTATTTCTAAGCTTTGGCTTTTTATTGGCAGTATAAAATAGGATAATATAAATATTATTATAAGTGATGTCAGTTTATGATGGGTTATCTTCTTTGTTTGAGTCGTTGGTTGATCTGGAATTATCATATTTACTTTTATTATTTATCTTTTTCTTTTTAAATTTTGATTTATAATGTGTTATTTTTCTACCTCTGTTAATTTCTTCGTAATGTTTTTCATCTATCTGTGTTAAATTTCCTGTATGCTTAAAAGGATTTGTAGATTTAGATTTTACTAACGGTGACTGTCTGTACCTAGTATCTATTTCAAAATCTTTTCGATTTTCATTTAATTTTTCAATTTGATTTGTTTTATTTATTTGTGTATTATAAGCTGGGGTTCCAGCATAAATAAATATATCTGCTGGTGTTCTACCAGTTGTATTATGTTTTGTTTTGTGATTATATGTGTAGAGTATAATTTCGAACTTAGTTAATTTATTTTCAGTGTCTGTTTCACTATTGATAATTCTTAATTTTTCATTTATTGTTTTATGAAATCTTTCGATGTCGGAAACACCATTTTTACTTGTTGTAATGTTAATATTTACATTTTCGGATTTCAGCCAAATTTGCAATGCGGAACACATAAAGGCTGAGTCTTTATCTGCTTTTAGTTCTATTGGTTTTCCCATGTCGTTAAATATTTTTAAAAGAGCTCTTTTGGCTTCTAACCAATCTCTACCATTTACTTCAATTAAAGTTGCATATTTGGAATAGATGTCTATACAAGATAAAAATTGTTTATTATCGACCATGTAAAAATCAATTACATACTTTTCTCTTGGGTTATGAATTTCTGGAGTTAATTCAAATGCTAATTTGGTATCTCTATGCTCTGTTTTGGCTATATTACAAACTTCGCATTCGTTAATTATATTTTGAATAAGATTTTGATAATCCGGGTAGTAGTACTTTTCTTTAAATAATTGAGTTAATTTCTCTATACCTGGATGTAATAATTTTCTATGTGTTTCAATAATATACTCTTTGAATTCTGCATATGATTGAAGATCTATCAATTTTTTAGTGGATCTCATTACTTTAGTAATGTTATTTGGATTAATTATTTCAACGAAAGCTTTTTGGAAAATAAGAAAATCGGTTTCATTATTAAAATGAATAACGCTTTTCTTTGAACATAAATATTCTTTAATTATTTCTTTAGCATAGTCATTTGTCATTTCAATGTAATTTATTAATATTTGTGTTTTATGGAAATAGTGATTTAATTTAACATCATTTGAAGTGCTTCTTTTAAATTCTATTTGTCGTTTATAGTAGTTTATGGGTCTTTCGGTAACCGAAATATAATTTTGGTTGTCTTCTTCAGCGCTGTGTACAGTTGCTGCTGTGGTATTATAAATTTCTCCTAACAAATTTTCTTCTACTTTAATTCTGGATAAAGCATCTGCAACATAATTTTCTTTGCCTGGTACATATTTTATTTTATAATCAAATTCGTTTAATTTTATCTTCCATCTTTGCAATTTCATGTTTGGTTCTTTTATATTATTAAGCCAAACAAGTGGTTTATGATCGCTGAGGATCTCGAATTTTCTACCAAATAGATAGGACCTGAAGTATTTAGTGGCCCAAACAATAGCTAAAAGTTCTTTTTCAATAGCGGAATAATTTATTTCATGCTCATTTAATGTTCTACTTGCATAACAAATTGGTTTTTGATTTTGTGACAGTACAGCTCCTATTGCTATATTACTGGCATCTGTTGTAAGTGAAAATGTTTTTTCAAAATTCGGATAAATTAATATTGGATCGGACGTAATTAATATTTTTAGTTTTTCAAAAGCGGAAATATAATCGCTATCATTAATATTAATTGTTGCTCCTTTCTTTAACTTTAAAGTCATTGGTTTTACAATATGTGCAAATTTAGGAATAAACTTTCTGTAATATCCACAAAGTCCTAAAAATGATTTAATTTCTCTTGTTGTTTTTGGAATTGGAAAATTTAGTATAGCAGTGATTTTTGTTGGGTTTGGTTTGATTCCTTCTGTTGTTATAACGTGACCTAAGAATTCAGTTTCTTTTTTCATGAATTCACATTTGTCAAGTTGTAATTTTAAATTCGCTTCTCTGAGTTTACTGAATACTCTTTTTAATGATAATAAGTGTTCTTCCAATGAAGTGGAATATACAATTATATCATCCATGTATACTAAACAATCTTTATAGATGAGATCTTCTAATAGATTGTTCATACAACGTTGAAATGTTGCTGGAGCATTTTTCAGACCAAAAGGCATTCGAGTATATTCGTAATGTCCGTTTTTAGTTGAAAACGCTGTTTTTGGAATGCTTTGCGAATCCATTTGAATCTGATGAAATCCTTTTGCTAAGTCAATGGTAGTGAAGTATTGACATTTTCCAAGTTTGTCTAATATTTCATCCATGACTGGAATAGGATATTTATCATCAATTGTAATTTCATTTAAGTTTCGATAGTCAATGACTATACGGAACTTTTGTTTACCTGATGCATCAATCTTCTTTGGCACAATCCAAATAGGTGAGCAATAAGTTGAATTTGATTTTCGGATTACTCCTTGATCAATCATTTCTTTTATTTGTTTTTCGACTTCTTCGTCGTAAGCTTGAGGATATTTATAAGGACGCTTAAAAATTGGATCTTCGTGTTTCGTTTTAATGGCATGCTTAATTGTACAGGTGAAAGTCAAATTATCACTTTCTTTGTACTGAATGTCATTAAACTCGAAAAGAATATTAGTAAGTTTTACTTTTTATACCCTGAACCCATTGAAAATGGGAAATCAGGGTATAATGGTTTTGCAAAAAAGTATGTAACAGGCAGTAAAGTATATATATTCTTGATCAGGGCGACGAGCCGTGAGTTTGCGTCCCTCTCCGTCTGTCTGTCCGTCCGTCTGTCCGTCTATCCGTATGTATGAACGCGTCGATCTCAGAACATATAAGAGCTAGAGACTTTAAATTTTGCATGATGGTCTGTGTATACAGCGCGCATATCGAGTTTGTTTTAGATATTCGATAAATTTTTTCGTTTCAATGATATCGACTTAAAACGTTATCAAGATTCAGTTTTTTGACCATATCTTTTACATATTTTTATCTACAAATACCAAATTTTGTTTTTAGCTTTTCAAATTTTTTAGTGAAAACCGTATTTTCAATAAATTAGTAGCTTTGAATGCAGAAAATTGCATTCAAATCCGTTAAGTAATACAGAAGTTATTAAGGGAAACATTGTAAAAAGCGCGCGGCAGCGGCCTGTACGTGTACACATACATTCAAATCAACTACGCAGAAATCGGCGCGCGTACTTCTGTGTGCATGATATGTCTCACTGTTGCCAAATCAGCTTTTTTCGCGTCAAATCGGGCTTTTATGAAAGAGCAATTGCGGAAAAAATTCCAAAACAGCGGATAGCCGGAAATATAGCTTTTTAAAAACCGATTTAGCTGTTTTTAATTTGACTTAATATTTGCATGATTTCTTATAAAATTGAATACAAAATGGTGAAAATTTCAGTAAAATTTTTGTGGTGAGCAAAAAAAAAGGTTGTCAAATTAATATGACTGCATTATTGAAGACATTTTTTTAAATTAGAAAAATTTTGCAGAAAAATTGAGTAATTCAATACATTTTCCAACAAATCATACAAAATTTGATCCGAAAATTAAGCAATTTTCCCAGCTTTTTTCTCGGAAAACTTCGCTTCATTTTGGGTCTATCTTTCCTTGATCTAGCTTTTTTTGCCCAAACAATAGCTATTTGTCGTTTATAGTAGTTAATGGGTCTTTCGGTAACCGAAATGTAATTTTGGTTGTCTTCTTCAGCGGTCTGTATAGTAGCTGCTGTGGTATTATAAATTTCTCCTAACAAATTTTCTCTTATTTTAATTCTGGATAAAGTATCTGCAACATAATATTCTTTGCCTGCTACATATTTTATTTTATAATCAAATTTATTAAGCCAAACAAGCGGCTTATGATCGCTGAGGATCTCAAATTTGCTACCAAATAGATAGGACCTGAAGTATTTAGTGGCCCAAACAATAGCTAAAAGTTCTTTTTTCAATAGCGGAATAATTTGTTTCATGCTAATTTATTTCTACTTGCATAACAAATTGGTTTTTTGATTTTGTGACAGTACAGCTGCTATTGCTATATTACTGGCATCTGTTGTAAGTGAAAATGTTTTTTCAAAATTCGGATAAATTAATATTGGATCGGACGTAATTAATTTTCTTAGTTTTTCAAGAACGGAAATATAATCGCTATCATTAATATTAATTATTGCTCATTTCTTTAACTTTAAAGTCATTGCTTTTACAATATGTGCAAATTTAGGAATAAACTTTCTGTAATATCCACAAAGTCCTAAAAATGATTTAATTTCTCTTGTTGTTTTTGGAATTGGAAAATTTAGTGTAGCAGTGATTTTTGTGGGGTTTGAGTTTGATTCCTTCTGTTGTTATAACGTGACCTAAGAATTCAGTTTCTTTTTTCATGAATTCACATTTGTCAAGTTGTAATTTTAAATTCGCTTCTTGAGTTTACTGAATACTCTTTTTAATGATAATAAGTGTTCTTCCAATGAAGTGGAATATACAATTATATCATCCATGTATACTAAATAATCTTTATAGATGAGATCTTCTAATAGATTGTTCACACAACGTTGAAATGTTACTGGATTTTTTTCAGACCAAAAGGCATTCGAGTATATTCGTCTTAAGTTGAAAACGCTGTTTTTGGAATGCTTTGCGAATCCATTTGAATCTGATGAAATCCTTTTGCTAAGTCAATGGTAGTGAAGTATTGACATTTTCCAAGTTTGTCTAATATTTCATCCATGACTGGAATAGGATATTTATCATCAATTGTAATTTCATTTCAGTTTCGATAGTCAATGACTATACGGAACTTTTGTTTACCTGATGCATAATCTTCTGGCACAATCCAAATAGGTGAGCAATAAGTTGAATTTGATTTTCGGATTACTCCTTGATCAATCATTTCTTTTATTTGTTTTTCGACTTCTTCGTCGTAAGCTTGAGGATATTTATAAGGACGCTTAAAAATTGGATCTTCGTGTTTCGTTTTAATGGCATGCTTAATTGTACAGGTGAAAGTCAAATTATCACTTTCTTTGTACTGAATGTCATTAAACTCGAAAAGAATATTAGTAAGTTTTACTTTTTATACCCTGAACCCATTGAAAATGGGAAATCAGGGTATAATGGTTTTGCAAAAAGTATGTAACGGGCAGAAGGAGGCGTGGCAGACCCCATAAAGTATATATATTCTTGATCAGGGCGACGAGCTGAGTCGATTTGGCCCTCTCCGTCTGTCTGTCCGTCCGTCCGTCCGTCTGTCCGTCTGTCCGTCTATCCGTATGTATGAACGCGTCGATCTCAGAACATATAAGAGCTAGAGACTTTAAATGCATGATGGTCTGTGTATACAGCGCGCATATCGAGTTTGTTTTAGATATTCGATAAATTTTTTCGTTTCAATGATATCGATTTAAAACGTTATCAAGATTCAGTTTTTTGACCATATCTTTTACATATTTTTATCTACAAATACCAAATTTTGTTTTTAGCTTTTCAAATTTTTTAGTGAAAACCGTATTTTCAATAAATTAGTAGCTTTGAATGCAGAAAATTGCATTCCAATTCGTTAAGTAATACAGAAGTTATTAAGGGAAACATTGTAAAAGCGCGCGGCGTCGGCCTGTACGTGTACATAATTCAAATCAACTACGCAGAAATCGGGCGCGTACTTCTGTGTGCATGATATGTATCACTGTTGCCAAATCAGCTTTTTTCGCGTCAAATCGGGCTTTTATGAAAGAGCAATTGCGGAAAAAAATTCCAAAAAGCGGATAGCGGGAAATATAGCTTTTTAAAAACCGATTTAGCTGTTTTTAATTTGACTTAATATTTGCATGATTTCTTATAAAATTGAATACAAAATGGTGAAAATTTCAGTAAAAATTTTTGTGGTGAGCAAAAAAAAAAGGTTGTCAAATTAATATGACTGCATTATTGAAGACATTTTTTTAAATTAAGAAAAATTTTGCAGAAAAATTGAGTAATTCAATACATTTTCCAACAAATCATACAAAATTTGATCCGAAAATTAAGCAATTTTCCCAGCTTTTTTCTCGGAAAACTTCGCTTCATTTTGGGTCTATCTTTCCTTGATCAAGCTTTTTTTGCTCAACAAAAGTTGGCAATACTGATGTGTATACAAATGTGTGCACGTGTATATGTGTGCATGTGTATATGTGTATGTGTATATGTGTGCATGTGTATATGCGTGCCTGTGTGTATGTGTGCATGTGTATATGCGCGCAGAGGTAATTGGCGTGCCTGTGTGTATGTGTGCAATTGTATATGCGCGCAGAGGTAATATGTATAGGTAAAAGATGTAAGCTAGGTTGTTTAAAACATCAGCTCAGACTTGGTTCAGGGGATCTCGTAGTCGGGCAGACCCGACTAGAGCTTTCTTACTTGTTCTTCATCGTTCAGATGGTCTAATCTGAAATCATTTGTTTCTTTTAGCTCATTATTTATGCCAAAATTAAACAGTTTATCTTCCGTTAGAGGCGGATCAAGGCAATTTATTGCGGTCTTGTCCGCAACAGGCTCATCACGATTATATCTCTAAAGAAACTGATAATCGCTTAAGATGACTGTTTTTTCTTTATAATTTTTCGTTAAAATTCTTTTATTCTTGCTTCGCAATATTCTAGATATTCTCTTCCTAATAAAATATCATTATTTTCGGAAAAATTGTGTAAATAGAATATTGGATTAGTCGGACAAAGTTTGCTTGGGGCTAAAGATATAGATTTCTTTAGTTGCACATCCCCATTAATTGTTTGCACATTTAAATGGCAAGGTTTAATCGGAAAATTTAAAAAGTTTTCTTTCATCAAATTAATAGATGAACCTGTGTCTATTACACAGTTGAAATTTTGACCATTCATTGTGATTCGGATGAAGGGGTTTGATTTTCGGGTTCCGAGACATCTTGATGTAAATTTTCAGAAGTATCCATCTTTGAATGACCCTCGTACTTTCGCGTTGTCTTTTAAAAGTTTTATTTTGTTCTTGTGGAAATTGAGTTTGACTTGGGTAATTCATCCCTATGAAAACCCTTTTTGTGTTTTTGCTTGATCTAAATTTTGTTTAAATTGTTTTTGTAATAATTGATTATTATCATTGTTATTACTTGGTCTGATATTTGAATTTGTTATATTTGAAAAATTTGTGGTTGGGTAATAATTTTGATTATTTCCCTTATGTGAATTGTTATTTCCCTTATGTGAATTGTTATGAAGCTTTGGACTATCGTATTATTTTCATATAGTCCCTCACGCTGAGCTACTTGTTTCAGTTTCGTTGCCGTAGTTATATCGTATCTAGCTAATGTCATGAAAATTCTGTCTGGTAATTTTTTCGTAATAACATCTTTCACTGTATTGTTCATTGCATTTGTGTACAACAAAGTATTTTGACTATTATTTTCTAACATTAATTTGTTAGATATTACAAATGACTTATATTCTAATTCTTCGACAAACTTACGAATACTTCCATTGTAATGCGTAATGTAGAGTCTTCTTAGGAGTTCTTCATAGGGTGTTTGCGTTTTAAATTCCTCGATGAGTGCTTGTTTTAGCACCATCCATGTGTTCCCTGCTGTTAATTGCGAAACTCTCTGAGCTGCTCCAGATAGTTGCATCTCAAACGCTTCAAATAACACGCTGTGCTGTCTTATGTCCTGAGTTGGGTAAAGCTGCATGATGAAGTCCACTCTCCTGATGAAGGCAGTGAGTTCTTCCGTCTTTCCATCGAAGACTGGCAGCTGTCGGAGTTGTCCAAGAGCCTGCTTTAGATGAGACTCTGATAGCTCCATGCTTGCTGTTGTTGTCATGATGTTTTCGTTTAGTGGTTGGTTGGTGTGGGTAACACTATGTATATTTCTATACTGATTTATTGTAAATGTTCACAGACTGCTTGTATAAGGCGTATGTCCTAAGTGAACTAGTGCACTAATGTCAATTTAATTTTCAATTTCACTTTAGTGGCGGTCGCACTTTAACAAGTGGCCCACAATTGTTAATTGTTGAATTAAAATTGCACTAACACACGCGGGTTCTTTGGCGGATATCAATTTTTTTCCAAAATTGTAAATTTGGAAATCACGATGCTTCTGTGGCAAATTCGCGTGCTCAATCCCAAAGAATCTCTTAGTCGTTCAAGGATCTTTGTTTAGCGGATCGAAAAGGATCGGATTCACTTTTACGAGGATTTATTATGATATCCTACTGGCTGCGCCAATAACGTAGTTCGAGAATCGGTTTATTAAAAAAATATAACTTTATTTCAACTTATCCGACACTACGGAGTAGAGACAAAAATCTAGACTAATTATGCTAAGTACTGAAGACGTTTAGCAAACCTCGGCTTTGAGCTTTTATTAATTGGCCTGTAAACCTTGGAGCTTTTGGCTCTTAAGATGATCGCTCTTTGGGAGAGGCGAATATTGAGAGAGCCGTGATTTGTGCCACGTCGGCAGTTTCAACCCCTATCGTGGGAATAGCCATTCTGGCAGTTGTTTATAATAATTGATAAGTATTTGATTATTGAATTATGTTTATGTTACTACTGTGGGAAAGGAATGTGTATCTTATGTGATATACAATTGTCAAGTGCATGCATATGTCACTATATATAGATATGTACGTGCAGAAGGGGCATCCTTGGAATTGGGCTTAAGCTACCACTTGACTGTATGCACTACAATATGATGGGCAGATGATTATATCATATACAACATACACCTCCCCTTTTAAAAAAAAATAACGTAAATATACTTAGGAAGTTTTTTATAATATGTATATATGTTCTTAGTTTAAATATATTAATTATTTCGCAAATTATTTTTAAATTTAATAAATAAATATAAAAACAAGTATGAACGCTCTAGTGGGGTCTGCCCGACTACGAGATCCCCTGAACCAAGTCCGAGGCGGTGTTTTTAACAATCTAGCTTACATCTTTTATCTGCACATATTACTGCGCGCACACACACACGCACACATAGACATGCACAAGCACGCGCGCCGCTTACTGCGCAGATGATTTGCGGCTGCTCTTGGGCAGCATTATGAAAAATTGATTGTTAAATAACTTCGGTTCTAGATCTACTTTCTTAATGAAATTTTCAGGACATAATATTGGCATCTGAAGGTGTCTTTATGTGAAATACTAACTCCCTAGTATTTGAAATACGTTTTTCCATTTCTGGCGCTAATGGGCGGAGGTATCCAAAATTTATAAAGTTCATTATCTGTATTTGCAGAGCAACCTACATAGTCAATTTGGTATCTCAGGCTATTATTGTCTTTAAGTTATAGCTTAAAAACAAAGTCATAAGGAAATAGGATAAGTTATCGAAAAAAAAAAAAAACTTGTACTGCGTATGGTAGGTATACAAGAATATATATCTAAAATCTCAAATCTCTAGCTTTTGTGGTTTACGAGATCACTGCGTTCAGCAAAACAATTGACGGACAGACAAACAGACGGAAATGGCTAGATTGACTCAGCTTGACGTCTTGATCAAGAATATATATACTTTATGGGTTCTGCCACGCCTCCTTCTGCCTGTTACATACATTGTCACAAAAGCATTATACCCTGAATTCCAATTTTCAATGTGTATATGATATCTATATATATATATATATATATATATATTGTTGGGCGCAACACCAGCAGCAAAGATGAGCGGTCAGCAAAACAATTGAAAAAGCTGCTGTTCATGTGGCTGCTGCTTTCTTTAGCTAATCGCTGCGACATTTGGTCGCTTGCTCGAATTTGTTTAATAACTTTAAGTCTTTTAATCATTCTTTGGCGGACAACACGACATTTCCTCGAATTATCATAATTCATATTTGGAGGACAGCACGCCACCTTGGTCGCTTGTTCGCAATTGTTAACTAACTATTGAGTGTTATACTATTCTTGGCTAGTCGCACGACATTCGGTCGCTTGCATACAGTGTTTAGTAATAGCAATTGTTATCTTGGCTGATCGTACGACACTTTGGTCGCTTGCACACACTGTTAACATGATTCAATAAAGACATTAATTACAACAAAGGGACTTATAATTCAGCCTTCGTAAACAGCGAATCACGCAGCCAAATGCGCCCATAGAAGGAAAGTCCTTGCGGATAGCAGGACGACCTTAGGCAGTATAATAAAAATTGTGAAAAATACATTAAACATAAGCACAACGAAGTACAAAATATACCGCTCAAACTTAAAACCATAAAAGAGTTATTATTATCGCAGCTGCCTACAAATACAAATATTGACGGCACGAATACACAGTCAACTAAACTCAGCCCGGCTTGAACTCGGAATAACCGAAGGTTCGTTACAGCATATGCAGTGATCTGAAAAATTTGGTGTAACTTTCGTTTGCGCATTTTCGGTTTCCATTCTTTCTCGTCTCGTTTGCAATATAGTGGCGCCTGATCAACGGTCCATACACACATTCTCAAATACAAAGTGTTGCCGTTACAGGCATTTGCATACGCACACCTATTTAAGTTGCATAGAAACGGTATCACACGATCTCTATCGGTAATTCGCTTGTGACATCTTTTCGCGACATGGCAACTAAAGTCAGTACAGTTGCGCTCGATGAGCTAGTGGCATTTTACTAATGCAAAGTGAAGTATACGAACGCTTAAAGACTCTGCAAGCAAAGCTGGATTCTGACTCGTTGACCGAACAAAGTGAGAGTAACTTGGCGGTGGTTTTATATCACCTTAACAAATTAAGCCATTCGTTCGATGTGGCACATGACGGCCTAGAAGAGCTAGATGTGGGCGATATGAATAGTGATCTGCGCACGAACTTAGATGAGTTGATAATGTCTGTTCAATCATCAGTTCTGTCAGAAATGAAAGCCCGAGAAGCTCAAGTGCCATTTAGCTCCACACTCAATCAATCGAAGCTGCGTCCAGTTCCAGCACTGCCACCACTAAGGCTGCCTACGTTCAGTGGCGGATATGGAAAAAAAGACTTGTTTTATTCCATGTTTGCAACGATCATTGAGAGTCATCCCGACCTAACAGCATAAAAAAGGCTCGATATGACATAGCAAGCTAAGTGCAGACCATATACCGCAAGAGATGTCAGACCATATACCGACACATGAAGAAGTCTCCGCATTTCTTGAGCACCGCTACCGTGCTTTGGAGTCGATGGAATTTGAGATTTCAGCTAAGTTTCGAGCGAGAAAATGAGCCACAGCCGCAAAGGCACTCTAAACAAATCAGCACTGGTCGCAACGACAAAAGGGGTGCAGAGCTGCATGATTTGTGATGATCGTCAGCATACCATATACCAATGCACAAGATTTGAAAATTTGTCGCCTGCTCTTCGGCTAAAGGAAGCCAGGAAGGCTGGACTAGGTTTGAATTTCCTAAAGCTCGGGCATCAATCTTGGCACTGTAGCTCGACCTGCTGTCGTGTTTCTGGAGCCAAGCATCATACGTTACTCCACCTCAACAGCTCCAACATCAAACACTTCCGAAAACGTATATAATGCTCTCGTCACCCAAGATCTCAATTCTGAGGATGTTAGCCTGGCCACCGCAGTGCTTCTGGTCAGAATTCTGGCACCTGCGTTCCATGTCGTGCCGTTTTGGATTCCGGTTCTCAGCTGCATCTCATTACTCCCAGATTTGCCAACCAACTGCAACTAAAAGGGACAAGGTCATCTGCGATTGTTTGCGGTCTTGGCGACAGCAGCATTTCTACTCACGGACACACTGTTCACCTCAGTCTTCGGGCTCATGCTTCGGAGTTTGTAACCAATATCACGGCCATGGTAGCGTCCAGCATAACTGGAAGACAGCCAAGAGTCAATGTGGGTACAAGCAATTGGAACATACCATCTAAAATAACTTTGGCTGATCCAGCCTGCGACAAGTCACAGCGGATAGATTTGCTTTTATAACCTGCTATGAATGGGTCAAATCAAGCTGATGCCGGGACTACCACTAATTCAAAAAACCCGGCTGGTTGGGTTGTCTCTGGAGGCGACGATAGACGACAGAATGTTATTCTTCTAACATAAAATGTGACTTCAGAGCCGGATCCTGAGTCTGGCTGTGAAGATCAACTTACTCATCTCGTACGACGATTCTGGGAGGTCGAGAGCTGTACTGAGTCCGTCGTAAAGGCCAACAAGGAAGAATTGGACTGCGAGACACACTTTGTACAGAAGGTCAATCGACTAGCCAATGGGCAATACTCGGCTCGCTTGCCTGCCAAGCCCAATTGAGAGATGCTGGGAGAATCGTCTAAACAGGCACGGCGTAGATTTTGTCATTTGGAGGGCAAGCTGAATCGTTCGACAGATCTGCGGAGCCAGTACTCGGCATTAATCAAGGAGCTTTAAACTAAGAGCTAGGTGCAACCAACTAGCTCCTTTGCCTGCTTGTCGCCATTTTTTGATAAAAATGGTTTGTTATGTGTAGACGGTCGTCTCAAGAACTCTTCGTTGGATTTTGATAGGCGCCATCCAATCATCATGCCGGAAGCATCCGGTGACGCGTGCCATCATTACGCAGTTCCAGTACTGGCCAATTGGTGGAAGAAATGCGTTTTGGTACAAGCCTGATTTGCAAGCAGGTCTCCAGTGAAATGCTACATCTGCATTTTCGTTTGCTTCGCTACGAAGGAAGCCTCGTTGCAGCTAGTTATGGACTTGACTACACCTGCATTTCGGCTATTCCTGTCAAATGCTCATCAAAGTGTGGTACTGAATTTCTGCCTGGCTGACTCTATCGACTGGCGTTTCATCCCTCCAAGGTCCCCCCACTTTGGTGGATTATGGGAAGCAACAGTGAAGACCGCAAAGCATCACTTCTACAGAGCTCTTGGACCCTCCATCCTGGCATATGATGAACTGCGCACACTGGTCTGCCACATCACTGCTATCATTAATTCAAGGCCTTTAGTTTCAATTTCAGAAAATCCAGCAGATTTAGACGTATTGACCCCAGCTCATTTCTTGAATGGCGGTCCTTCTACATGTTTTAGTGAGCCTGACATAACGAAGCTAAACTTCAATCGATTGGATGGGTGGCAACGCGTGAGCTATATCCAGCAGCTCTTGTGGTCCTGATGGAAAAGAGAATACTTGTCTCTTCTTCAACCGCGATCGAAAAGGCGAACGTCTCAACCTGGATTGACAATCAACAACGTTGTTCTCATTCAGAATGAGAATCTGCCGCCGCTGAAATGGCCATTGGCTAGAGTGATGAGCTCATCCCTGGAAATGCCGTCTCCCGAGTAGCTGTCCTGAAAACGACTGTGTCTGCTGCCAACGGAGTAATCTGTTGATATTCCAATTTCAACGGGAGTATGTTAGGCGCAGCACCAGCAGCAAAGATGAGCGGTCAGCTTAAAGAGAGCAAAACAATTGGAAGAGCAGCTGTTCATGTGGCTGCTGCTCTTTCAGTCCTAATTCGCACTCTCAGTACAGCCGCATTGCTAAGCCGGCATATAATTATTGTATATAAATTGATCTGTGCCGGGCAGCATGACATTTGGTCGCTTGCTCGCATTATCATAATTCATATTTGGCGGACAGCACGACACATTGATTGCATGCTCGCAATTATTAACTAACTATTGAGTGGTATACTATTCTTGGCTAGTCGCTCGACATTCGGTCGCTTGCATACAGTGTTTAGTAATAGCAATTATTATCTTGGTTGATCGCAGGACACTTTGGTCGCTTGCACACAGTGTTAACATAATTTAATAAAGACATTAAGTACAACAAAGTGACTTATAATTTAAAGTTATATAATACAAAGCTAAGGAAAAAGCTCATTGGCTAAACAATATATATATATATGTACACACATATATAAAGATATTATATTATTGTAATTATTTTCATTTCATTAAAAAAAAAAAATTTTTTTTTTGTTGGTTTATCAGAGCATTTCAAGACACGTTTTAATCTTCGTGTAATAATCTGATATTATTTGAATTTTATACTCAACTACCGATGTCCGTAATGATCATCTTAATTGGACCGTACTTATGTATACATTTTCGAATATTACTTTAGCGACTATTGTTGCGCTTTTATTAGCAATTATAATAGATACTTAATACTTTGTTAGAACGCATATAAGCGTAACTGCTTATTCATTGCTATTCTCTGAACGTACTAGAGGACCTACAGTATCTACTATCACTCTGTCAAAAGCATGTATTAGTGTTTCAGTTATTGTCATTGGGGTCTTTATAGGTGTTGTTTGGTGTTTATTAATATACTCCATTATATGACGTGTCATATTTTTTCAAATTATAATATCTTTATACTTTGGCTTAAGTTTTTGTTATGCCTGTATGACCTCCATGTATGGGATCGCCATGGTATGTAAACAATATTGCTTCTTGATCTTTTTCAATTATTATTAGGGTCACCGGCTTGAGTACCGTTACTCTTAATAATAATCAATATTTTATTTCCCATATTTTTGAAAGATTCGATTGAAATGATCTCAAGTATACCGGCTTGAATTTTAAGCCTTTGGAAGAACTGATCTAGGTCAACGGCTCCATTAGTGTACATATCGCTAACATCAATTCTTGATTTAATTTTTCTTCCGTGTTTAAAAAAAACATGCAAAGCCACTACTTTTCGTACTTTTTTCTTATAAATGACTTCATATACGTTAAGGTTAAAAGCATTGTCAAGAGTTTGCGTAAGCAAATCTACTTGTACATTTCCTGCGCATGAATTTTTCTGTTTACTTTGATTTCTAGTAGTCACTTTTAGTATTGTTGCTGTTATATTTTACAGATCTTTGATAGTGATGCGCGAAAGTGCATCAGCTACGAAATTGTCTTTTCCCTTTAGATACTCGACTGTAAAGTCGTACTCTTCTTATTCTAGCCGCATGCGTATCAATATCGGGAAAGCAGTTCTGTGGGCTGCGACCCTTAGTCTCCTAGCCAGAATGTTCTGATCTTGGTGGTAAAAGAATTGAATTATTACCAGAACTGAATGTTATTGGAACATTAATCGGATAATTTAGAATATTTGGTCTGATTATGAACTAGTCATTCATGGTTCACAATCCAATTTACAGTTGAATTTTTTCATGAAATGTATGCCTATTATTGTAAAATTTGAATTACCAAAATGAAATTCAAATAAGACATCTGTCTGTCAATTTGAATTAGACCATTTGACTTGATAATTCCTTGTCCAATACCCTGAAAGTTTATTAAATTATCCTTGTGTTATGTCTGTAAAGCTATCTGAGTTTCTTTTAAATATGGAAATAGTTGCACCTGTATCAAGCAAATATATACGCTTGATATATATCAGTTACTACATTTTTGAATAATACAAACAATCTTATGTGTGTGATACCCTACCTTACCCTACCCCTCTTGCACGGTCGGGAGATGTCCACCGAGCACAGCTAATTCCAATCCCTCGGCTTCCGCATGGGACAGGCGCTGTCCTCCCGGCGGAAGCCATAACCTCAGATCTACGGCATGGGCGGGGGATGTCCCCTGTGCCGTGGGTATCCCTCACCTCATGCGCGGGCGGGCGTTGTTCCCCGCTCTGCGGCGATTCCGTCATCTTTCTACAAGGTCGGGCGATGTCCTCCAAGCAGGAAGAAATCTCCACTAACCCGCACCCCGCGTCAGTGTTTTCCCCTTCCCCAATGCCCCTCCGGCACTTGTACTCCACACCGACAGAAGCCACCAGACGGCGGTGGTCCTCTCACCCAGTAGGTCCCAGAAAAATATACAAATTATTCGTGGAAGGTCCTGGCAGCGATTGAGAGTTGTACCTTGGCCAGCGAACTTCCTTACAAATGGCGCTCGAGCAGGGACCCTGGGGATAAAAAAATTTTAAATTTAAGAGACTTTCACCCTTCGTGGCCTAAACCAAGCCACAGATATTAAAACTACACCCTGTAAAACTACATGAACTAAAACTACACCCGATAAAACTACATAACTAAAACTACAAGCAGTAAAACTACATAACCAAAAGTACACACAGTAAAGCTACATAAGTCAAAGTAAAACTACAAGATTTACTAGGATTTACTACTACGAGAATTAACAGGATTTACTACTACGAGAATTACAAGGTTTTACTACTACGAGAATTACTAGGATTTACTACTACGAGAATTACAAGGATTTACTACTACGAGAATTACCAGGATTTACTACTACGAGCATTACAAGGTTTTACTACTACGAGAATTACTAGGATTTACTACTACGAGAATTACAAGGATTTACTACTACGAGAATTACCAGGATTTACTACTACGAGCATTACAAGGGTTTACTACTACGAGAATTACTAGGATTTACTACTACGAGAATTACTAGGATTTACTACTACGAGAATTACCAGGATTTACTACTACGAGAATTACAAGGATTTACTACTACGAGAATTACAAGGATTTACTACTACGAGTTGTTGATTCAGACGGATACACAGAATCCAAAAAACTCGAACGCACCTACGAAAATTTGTTGCCCGACTACCGGCTCGCAACAAAGCGTCGGGAGTTCCAAACGCTGGAGGAACTAACTAATCTGGTGGTCACTTATGAGGAGCTCCGGGAGATGGCCAGGAAAATGAATAGCCAATCTCTCGCCGAATCGGGGAACTGTGTTTCCAGGCAAATGAGCCAAGCTCCACGGAGG
Source organism: Drosophila gaucha (assembly GCA_035045545.1). Classification (NCBI taxonomy): domain Eukaryota; kingdom Metazoa; phylum Arthropoda; class Insecta; order Diptera; family Drosophilidae; genus Drosophila; species Drosophila gaucha. The sequence goes on from JAWNOY010000443.1 coordinate 200,923, forward strand.
GAAGAGGCTGCGCACCAGATGGCGACTGAGGAGCAGGGGTATATCACGGACCCACGTAGCGCATGCTCAAGGTGCGGAGAACTGCGCGGGCATTGTTCTGCTGGGACTGAGGACGACGCGGGACTGCCGACGACACTAGTTGGGAAACGAACTACGGGATTCGGCGGAGATGACGCACCCGCAGTCCCGGCAGTAGGAAACACAGCTGCATTGCGCATCGAGGGAAGCTGTATTGTCGCCACAATCATTGCATTGTAGCATTGGGATGAGTACGCGGACGGCGACCATCGACACAGGGGCATCGCGCATCTTCATCAGCAGTCAAGCGGTGCGAAAGTTGGGGTTACCTCTGGGAAACCGGGAAATCTGCACCCAAGTCACCATGGCAGATGGCCATAGGTTAGCGGTGACACTGACTGTCAAGGTCGACATAAAGTTGGCCAATCGGAGTACTCCCATGCAGCTATTGGTGCTACAGACGGTCAATGACAATCTCATTTTGGGAATGGACTTCCTAAACGCTGTCAGGGCCACTATACGGCTCGGCCCGATCACCCTGGAACTCGGGAGAGACGTCGAACCCAAATCAAGGGATGGTGGAGAACCCGTCATACCCGTCGGGCATATTGCATTCTGGTCAGGAAGTGGGAATGGCGAGAACCACATTAGTTGGCATTCGAGGAGCTAAGACACGGCTAACGGAGGCTCCGGTAGTCGTTTGACAGACTTCAGGGTGCGGTTCTTTTTGCGCGTACAGAATAGGGGCAGCATTGACTCAAACCATCGAGGGACAAGATCGAGTGGTAACGTACGTGAGTCGGCGGTTAAATAAGGCTTATGAGAACTATTCACCGATGGAGAAGGAATGCTTAGCGATCGTATGGGCAATACGTAAACTACGATGCTACCTGGAGGGGTATCATTTTGATTATCACCTAGCGATCAAGTGGATAAATTCCATTGAGAGCCCCTCTAGACGCATCGCCCGCTGGATGCTAGAGCTACAGCAGTACCGCTTCGACGTCCATTATCGTTGAGGGAAACTGAATGTCGTGGCAAACACTCTGTCCCGTCAACCAGCCGAGACCCTGCACACCGCCAAGGAAGAATCGGACACGTGCCAGTGGTTGACCCAGCAAAAGACCAGAGTCAGGGAGTGCCGGGGGAATTTCCCAGACCATGTCATCGAGAATGGTCAATGGTCGACCAATGGAGGAAGAATATCTCCCCGGGAAGCTGTGCATTCCGAGGTAGAGTCGAGAAAGGGTGCTGAGGGAATGCCATGATCAGCCAGCGGCGGGTCCGCTGGTCGTACGAAAGACCCCAACAAGGGTGATGCAGCGATACCACTGGCCGGGTGTTTGTCGGGATGTCGCGCGGTATGTACGCCGGTGTGAGACCTGCCAGAAATTCAAGGTTAGGTAACTACGGCCGGCAGGAAAGATGCTCCCCCGGCAAGTCAAACAGCTATTCCAAGTAGTGTGCGCGGACTTCGTGGGACCATTAGCCCGATCGAAACAGGGAAACACGATGTTGCCGGTTGCCGGTCGACCACCAAGTGGGTAGAGTTGGCCCTAGTCAGACGGGCAACCGCTTCCACGTTACGACGCGCGTTTCGGGAACGCATCTTGGGCCGCTTCGGAGTACCGAGTAAATTCGTCTGTGACAACGGTACCCAGTTCACGAGCGGGGAATTCAAATCGTTCATACAACAGCTAGGGACGGAGATCCAGTACACGGCCCCGTACAGCCCACAGCAAAAACCCGACGGAACGGGCTAACCGGACGATCAAGACAATGATCGCCAATACCTGGGACCACAACAAAATGTGTGGGACGAGCTGATCCCCGAAATGAACTCCAGTATCTCGGACTCAACAGGCTACACTCCGGCGTTCCTGGTTAAGAGTCGCGAACTCCGCTTGCCAGGGGCGGTGTATGAGGAGGTCACCCCGGGACATAGCGGTACCAGAAAAAGGACCGCTGATGAGGGATATCTTCGAGCTGGCTCACAGAAACAGATTGCGAGCATCGGAGGACCAACGGAGGTATTACAATCTGAGAAGACGGGATTGGCAGCCAACGGTGGGAAAGCACCAAGGTTTGATGGACCCTGAACGGTGGTTAAGTTTGTGTCCGACTGCAGTAGATCGGCAGTCGGCAGCGCAGGACAGCAAATATCGCCGATTTGAAGGAGTATCACAAAGGGGACCACCAAGACGGCGCCGAGGAGGCGAACCCACGGGGAGATAGAGCCGGTAGAGAGACCACGGGAGCAGCTGAGCTGAACTATGAGCAGCCAAGACAGGCACCATTAGTTCAGAGCAGGCAAGCCAACGAACCTGAGTCGGCCAACCCGAGACATACACCCCCAGCAAACTCACCACGCCAGCAGCGACAGCATTAGGCAGCGTTGACCGACACATTTGTTCAACGACAGCCGACGCCAGCAGACCTAGAAGAGGAGACATAACCCAACCAGCAACCAACTGTTTAGAATACCTGTCTTCTTCAATCAACTCAGAATGGACCCACGGCCGTTGACCCTCCGTGGCCTGCGGGCGGGAGACGGTGCTCCGTGACCGGAACCTGAAGAGGAGCCGGCAGGCGAAGCCGTACCAATACCTCCACGTTGGCCCCAGACCCACTTGGCAGTCGACAGAATGGGGTTGATCAAGTCCTCCAGACAGGCGACATTGTGGTCCGGAGAAGTCCGAAGAGCGCCTTGCTCACGACGCGACTTCACGGACCGGATTCCGTACTCGGCGGGGAATCAGCAGATTGGGTCTCTGCATCGCCTGAGTGGCGAGTGCTGATGCCACACCAGCGGACACCACGGGCCACGGACCACTGCCAAGACTAGGGCGCCGCAAGACCTTGATCCATCTGGACGGAGAAATCTTCCGAATCCGGCAGAATGCTATCCAATGCCTGACCGGGAGAAGGGGGGTATAATGAATCACATAACAGCCACCCACCCATCTCCACATCACCAATCTCCACCAAACACCATCCACACCCGACACCCACTCCACCGAACCCATCGCACACACACGACGGCGCAGCGGAGCACGAGCACGAAAGCGGGCAGACCCACCAAATCGCCAACTCACAGCGAGCCGAAGCCGGGGCGCAGGCGCGCAGCTATAGCGAGTACGCCCGACAGCGATGTAAGCCAGCAGCGGCAGTGTGCATTCGGCTTAAGAGAGCATACCACGGCCGAACAAAAGGCCGATGCAGCAAGACAAAGCGAGCAGCACGAGCACTTCAGTCACTTAACTGCAGGACTGGACGTGCGCGCATGTAGCGCGTCATAGCAGGGAACGGCCAGTCGACGGCACGTGCTGGAGTGAGCAGACGTGAGCGCAGGAGCGCGCATAAGCGCCCGGCATTCGCCTAGAGGCAGAGTATAGGACTCGGCGCAGGCCGGCGCAGGCCGAACGCAACGGCATGTTTCCGTGAAATCTCAAGAAAATCAACCAATGTATGGCAATTGGGAAAATAAATTAAAAGAAAGCAACATCAAAGTGCAGTGCGTTCTATTCTTATGTGTGTGATACCCTTCCTTACCCTACGCCTCTTGCACGATCGGGCGGTCGCGCGATGTCCACCGAGCAGAGATAATTCCAATCCCCCGGCTTCCGCACGAAACGGGCGCGATCATCATCGGTGGGCGTCCCCTGTGCGTGGGCAGCCCTCACCTCATGCGCGGGCGGGCGCTGTCCCTAGCTCTGCGGCGATTGCGTCATCTTTCTGTAAGGTCGGGCGACGTCCTCCCCTTACCCGCACCCCACGTCAGTGTTTTCCCTTACCCCCAATACCCCCTTTCTGTGCGCTTACTCCACGCCGGCATGAGCCTCAACCACCAGTCAGCGACGGCCCTCTCACCCAGTAGCTCCCAGAAAAATCTACAAATTATTTGTGGAAGGCGACTGAGAGTTGTACCTTGGCCAGCGAACTTCCTTGTAAGCTTTCTTATCATTTCCTGGATTCAAGTCTCATTTTGGACTTTGAACAGTATTGTGCCAATTATTTTTAGTTTAATAACTTCAACGGCTAGATCTACTCTTAATACTCTTAATCTTCTTTTTTTCTTTCAGTTATTTTCGAAGCTGTTAGAAAGCATTGAAGAGACAGTTCAGTACCATGAAACTCAGGGATTAAAGCTGAAACTTGCGTCAAATATTTCCGGTCTTTGGCAACTTGATCCATTTTGTCGTTAAACTTTACCGTTTCGAAAAAATGAAGAAAAATTCTATATTATAAAATAATATAATTATATAGATTGCTCAAAAATGATATATATCCAATTGTTGGGGGCGTGGCAAATCAGAAAAAGCTGTATCTATATCCTTTGCAATTGCAAGGGTATAACGAAACTTCGGCATGGCCGAAGTTAGCTCATCCCTCTAGATTTCATTAGATTGCAACGGTGTTCAACCGATTGCTCATATGCGGTGTTGATGCTGTATTTAATCTGAAAGTACCAAGTGTTCCGCACTTGTCACGGTCCCCTTGTAGTAAGATAGTTATTCGTTGAATAAATCGAATGGATAATAGAATTATATGATTCGTTCTGTAGTTTTAGATCGAACGAGCTTATGATTTATTTGTATATGTTTCTTACCGTAAAGTACATAGTGTTCTTATATATAAAGAGTTCTGCTTTTCTCTGTCATTTTCGATCTCTTCGAACTCATCGGCGAGCAGCATCAGTTCTATCAGGCTGCGGAACTGGTACAGCCGAGCGTATGCAAGTAAGTCGGGGAGGCTGTTGTTGTAGATATATTTGAGCTCTCGTTCCGCTGCGTAACGTAGTGGGCGCATTAGCGTCTGCATCTCCACAATATATATCTTAAACGGCTCTCCCATAGCCTGTCGTCTCCGAGTCACTTCGTCTTTCAAATTTTCGAAGTAATCTAGTGGTAAGAAATACTCCTGATGTCTATTGTTGGCTATTACCATTTTAACGCCATACCTTTCAGCACTTCCGGCATAGCTCTCGGGACCAGGTCCAGCTCTAGGCCGTATGTCTCAGCCGACCATTTCACCTGTTCCAAAAACTCCAGTGGCTTCGTTGTTCCATCGAATCGGAACCCACACTTTCGCACCTGCATAGCCACCTTAGGATATTCGGGTACCGTTGGAATCGCCCCCCGTGTCGTCACCTCAGGCTGTGGAGTGGAGGTGGCTCCCCAGTGTCTCTGTTGCCGATCCTGTTGGCGCGTGGCCGCACTCGTCGAGGGTATACTGAGTCTCGCCATGTTGTCCATGCCGTCTATCTTCTTGCCCTCTTCTTCTACTGCTACGATAGGCACTTCCTCTCTTGCAGGCGAGATTCGGCCATGGAGGTTGACGAGCTGAGAGAATATGGGATTCATCCTTCATTTGTCATTACCCATTCGCCACACTGTCTCCGCATTGCGTCGAGTGTGCCCGACAGGCTCAAGCCAAACTCGCTGCCATATCGCAGCACATCCTCTTTTTTTAGGTTATATACCCACGCTCGTACCATTTTTATAACTTTCGATGTTTTTCACTTTTATTACTATCGCAAGGGCCCCACGTTGGGCGCCTTCGGTTATTCCGAGTTCAAGCCGGGCTGACTTCAGTTGACTGTGTGTTCGTGCCAACAATATTTGTATTTGTAGGCAGCTGTGATACTAATAAGTCTTTTATGGTCTTAAGTTTGAGCGGTATATTTTGTACTTCGTTGTGCTTATGTTTAATGTATTGTTCAAAATTTTTTATTGTACTGCCTGAGGTACTCCAGCTATCCGCAAGGACTCGCCTCCTATGGGCACTTTTAGCTGCGTGATTCGCTTCTTACGAAGGCACCCCGGCTTTCAGAGTGCGATAGGTCTCTCTTGCACGTAAAGGATTCGCTCTGGGTACACTAGGTTATCGCCAGGATTCACTGCTGTATACTCCGGAGCTCCGCACGGATTTCATACATTCTTTCCTACTGCTGGATTCCCCTTGAGCACTCCTACGTATTCGTAAGAGACGGTGTACTCACTCCGAGTACGCACAGCTACACCGTAAATAATGCTAATTCTGCCCACCAATGTCCTGTCTTGGTGGCAGTTGTTGCTGAAGGGTCTTCGAGCGTGATGTCCTGTGTTGTCCTTTCAGGTCACTCGATGTCCTTGAGTATCCCTCGATGTCCTTCGCTGACCAATTTTTCGTTGGCACTTTGCGTTTTGACTTGCACTTTTACGTCTTTCCACTTTCTCTGGTACTTTTATTATTCCCCCGCGTCAGCTGCATTTCCTTTTTATATGCCAGCGGCAGGCCCTGCTTCGTGCTGGAACGGGGCCATTGCTGAATAGCCGAGTGTGACAGAGAGCCACTTCAGTGTGTCTGTGTCGCGTTCTTCGTTACGGTGTTTACACCAACCGTTATGGAGTTTGCTGTGAGGAGCTGGGCCCCTATATACATATGCCTAAATATATATATAATTCCCCGGCCTATAATTGCTCCTCACACTCCCCTCTTCCTTAGGGAAAATCACGATGCCTTCGTGTCTTGAATCTTCGCGACAAAGTGTCGCGCAAGCGTCCGCTTGCTAGCAGTGCAGTGACGCATTTCTGCGCCTGCTGTTAACAGCAAGAAGTGCTGTGATGCATTTGGGCGCCCGACTCACTTTCGCGTTCTGTTAGAAGCAAGCCGCTGTTAAGTGTGATCTGCTATTAAAAGCGATCCGCTGTTGCTGCAATCAGCTGTTTGCGCAACCACGTTGTGTGCAAAAGGTAATCATGGTACAATATTCTTCACTCCGTGTGAAAAATATTACCCCTTTTCACTTTTTTTCTCGTTCAGCTTCTCCGCCTCGCTCCTTTCACCCCGCAGTGAGTACACGAAGTATTTGCGCCATTCAGTTTTTAATAATTTTTTTCTTTTCTTTCACCTTCCTCTTCCCCTCCTCATAACTGTTTGTAAACACGGCGGCCCGTGTGCAGGTAGCGCACGCGGTATCGGCACCCGTTCGTCCACACGATCCGCGCTGCTCGGACCCGTGGGGTCTTCGTCCGCAGGAAGTGCTCTACTACCTCCATAGGCCACTCGTCCTCCTTTACTTCGCTCCACACACCTGTCGGCCCGGCTTCTGGCCACGACGTCTGCCGCTGCAATGTGGGGCACACTGGTGCCGGGGCCGTCAGTTCCGACTGCTGCCGTTGCAGCGTCGGGCGGCCTGACAATGGCAGCTGGATCCGCCTCGATTCCTCTTGCGGGTGCTGTTGCTGCTGTTGCGGCTGATGCTGTTGCTGCGTCGGCAGATGCTGTTGCTGCGGCGGCTGATGCTGTTGCTGCGTCGACTGATGCTGCTGCTGCTGCTGCGTAGGCAGATGTTGCAGCGGCTGCTCCTCCATCGAAAAACCCGGTGGCCATGCTTCGACCGCCTCTCGCCAGCATACCTCCACGTGCAGTTTGTGGCATATAAATACAGTCGGTGACTCCGGTCCCGACTCTCATTCTCATTCTCCTCTGCCGCTTCCGCTCCTCCTCGTTCCTCCTCGTCCTCTGAGTCGGAGATAAAGATGGTCTCGTCGATGTCCGTCTCCTTGCTACGGTATGGGGTGGGAGGCCGTGCCGGCTCCCACGTGTGAATACATGCCGATCTTTATCCAGGGGCCGTCCTCTTCCCAGTCCGGCACGCATGGCGAGGCTGGCGTTGTCAATCCCTCGTCATCGGACTGGGCCGTCCTCCGAGCGTTCCGCTGTCATTTCCGTCCATTTCCGACGACGTCCACGCCGTCACATAGGCCGGGTGCCGCCTTAACCTCTTCACTGTCTTCCTCGGATGCAACGGGAGGCGTACTGGTGATCGACGCACCACGTGCCGGCGTGCTCCGTGCTACTGGAGAGACGAGACTGAGAGAGCTTAAAGCAGCCGCATTGCTAAGCCAGTATATAATTATAGTGTACAAATTGATCTGTGGTGGACAGCATGACATTTGGTCGCATTATCATAATTCATATTTGGCGGACAGCACGACACATTGGTTGCTTGCTCGCAATTGTTAACTAACTATTAAGTGTCATACTATTCTTGGCTAGTCGCACGACATTCGGTAGCTTGCATACAGTGTTTAGTAATAGCAATTATTATCTTGGCTAATCGCACGACACTTTGGTTGCTTGCACACAGTGTTAACATAATTCAATAAAGACATTAACTACAACAAAGTAACTTATAATTCAAAATTATAAAATACAAAGCTAATGAAAAAGCTCATTGACAATATATATATATATAGATATTATATTATTGTAATTATTTTCATTTCATTGTAAAATAAAAAAAAAATTTTTTTTGTTGGTTTATCAGAGCATTTTAAGACACGTTTAAACCGTTTATAATTTTCTTCTTAATTTAATTATAATGTTGTCGTTATTCTCTATACCTATGACCTCAAATTAGGCCCTACCTATATAGGACAGGTTGTGTCTAATTTATGTCCCTCTTCGTTTTTTAATAGTACAATATCTCCAATTTATATGCTTATGTCTGCTGCTTTTTTATCATATTTCTTTTGTTAGCTTTATGATTTTCTAGCGCTAGTCTCGCTCTTTTGTGTGTTCTACTCTAAATTTTGTTTAATTAGAGTAATCATCTTATTAAAACCTATGAACTGTCTTGGTAGTCTAAAAAAGACTAGTTCGTATGGACAATAGTCATGCGTGACCGAGGGTGTTGATGCAACGGGAGGCGTACTGGTGATCGACGCTCCACGTGCCGGCGTGCCCGAAGGTCCGACGCAGGTTTGGTTACCCGCCATTCTCCTCGTCCGCCTGCAGCTACAGCAAAATCGCTGGCCAGTAAGCGAGGATCGGCCGGGTGAACCTTACCGACGCCGGCACCCTCGCCTTATTGCTGAATCCGCTGTTGCTATGCGCGCCGTTTTTCAGCTTCATTTTAGAACTTGGCTTTTGTTGTTGCCCCTTTATGCAATTGCACGCGTATAGGTGCAGGCATTTGTTGTTGTCCATTTCGGCTGCCTACTGCATGCGATTGCGCGAGTGTGGGTGCGTGCATTTGTTGTTATTCATTTCGACTATTGCCTACTGCATGCACTTGCCCGCGTATAGGTGCGTGCATTTGTTGTTGCCCGTTTTGTCTATTGCCTACTGCATACGATTGCGCTCGTATGGGTGCGTGCATTTGTTCTTGTCCTGCTTTTTTTTTTCTCTGCGCTTGCGCGAGTATTGGTGCGGGCATTACGGCTCTTGCTCGCATTTTTTTGCCTTAAGCTTTGTTTGTGCTAATGCTTGCAAATGCTCTTTCCTTCTTATGGCAACTTATTGAAACTTTAATATTTAAAGTAAAAAAATTGTAAAAAAATTTAATTTTACCCATCCATTGAGGCATTGCATGGTTTCAGGTCGACTGTATGAGAAGTTCACGATCGTTTGTCCGCTCCTTATCCTATTTTGCAGATCACAGGCGAGATGAGGCCGACCACGGTATACGGTCCTCCATAACGTGGGGATAGTTTCGCTGCGAAGTCATCTGCAGCATTGGGTAGGTGTCACTCCTTTGCCCACACCTGTTCAGCTGTGCAGCTCTCTCCAAGCTGCGCCTCACAACCTGAAACACCTGTGCCAACTTGTTCGCTCTCTCCGTTGGGCTTTGCGTTGCTTTCCCGGTGCATACTGTCACCACGTCATACATTGCTTTGGACAGCCTCGGCTCTCGTACCTGCATCAGGAAGGCTGCGCTGTATCCAGTCGATGCTGAGACACTGCTGTTGACTGCCAACGTCATCTCCGGCAGCGTCTCGTTCCAGCCCCGCTGATAGCTTCCTGCAAATTGCGCAATCATCGTCCTTACTGTACGATTTTCTCGCTCAGTCGGGTTCTCTTGCGGCGTATATGGCGCCGTCTACTGATGCCTCACCCCAAACTCCTCCAGAAACGTTTTAAATGCTGATTGTCGCCCGAGTAGCTGTTCTGAAAACGGCTACTGGAGAGACGAGACTGAGAGAGCTTAAAGCAGCCGCATTGCTAAGCCAGTATATAATTATAGTGTATAAATTGATCTGTGGTGGACAGCATGACATTTGGTCGCATTATCATAATTCATATTTGGCGGACAGCACGACACATTGGTTGCTTGCTCGCAATTGTTAACTAACTATTGAGTGTCATACTATTCTTGGCTAGTCGCACGACATTCGGTAGCTTGCATACAGTGTTTAGTAATAGCAATTATTATCTTGGCTGATCTCACGACACTTTGGTCGCTTGCACACAGTGTTAACATAATTCAATAAAGACATTAACTACAACAAAGTGACTTATAATTCAAAATTATAAAATACAAAGCTAATGAAAAAGCTCATTGACAATATATATATATATAGATATTATATTATTGTAATTATTTTCATTTCATTGTAAAATAAAAAAATTTTTTTTTTTGTTGGTTTATCAGAGCATTTTAAGACACGTTTAAACCGTTTATAATTTTCTTCTTAATTTAATTATAATGTTGTCGTTATTCTCTATACCTATGACCTCAAATTAGACCCTACCTATATAGGACGGGTTGTGTCTAATTTATGTCCCTCTTCGTTTTTTAATAGTACAATATCTCCAATTTATATGCTTATGTCTGCTGCTTTTTTATCATATTTCTTTTGTTAGCTTTATGATTTTCTAGCACTAGTCTCGCTATTTTGTGCGTTCTACTCTAAATTTTGTTTAATTAGAGTAATCGTCTATATTGTATAGGGGGTCTATTTTGTCCATCTTATTTAAACCTATGAACTGTCTTGGAAGTCTAAGAAAGACTAGTTCGTATGGACAATAGTCACGTGACCGAGGGTGTTGTGTTGAAACAATAAGTGAAATATTGTATCCAAACATCCCAATCGGTTTTTTATCTGCAGATGTATATGAATGAATGTATTCATTGAATGTTCTATGACTTTGTTCTATTCTCCCTTATGTCTGGTGGTGATAAGCTGTAGATGTGAGATATTTAATCATCGTGTAATAATCTGATATTATTTGATTTTTATACTCAACTACCGATGTCCGTAATGAACATCTTAATTGGACCGTACTTATGTATACATTTTCGAATATTACTTTAGCGACTATTGTTGCGCTTTTATTGGCAATTATAATAGATACTTAATACTTTCTTAGAACGCATATAAGCGTAACTGCTTATTCATTGCTATTCTCTGAACGTACTAGAGGACCTACAGTATCTACTATCACTCTGTCAAAAGCATGTATTAGTGTTTCAGTTATTGTCATTGGGGTCTTTATAGGTGTTGTGGTTTTTAATGAAAGGCATTTAGGACATTTATTAATATACTCCTTTATATGACGTGTCATATTTTTTCAAATTATAATATCTTTATACTTTGGCTTAAGTTTTTGTTATGCCTATATGACCTCCATGTATGGGATCGCCATGGTATGTAAACAATATTGCTTCTTGATCTTTTTCATTTATTATTAGGGTCACCGGCTTGAGTACCGCTACTCTTAATAATAATCAATATTTTATTTCCCATATTTTTGAAAGATTCGATTGAAATGATCTCAAGTATACCGGCTTGAATTTTAAGCCTTTGGAAGAACTGATCTAGGTCAACGGCTCCATTAGTGTACATATCGCTAACATCAATTCTTGATTTAATTTTTCTTCCGTGTTTAAAAAAACATGCAAAGCCACTACTTTTCGTACTTTTTTCTTATAAATGACTTCATATACGTTAAGGTTAAAAGCATTGTCAAGAGTTTGCGTAAGCAAATCTACTTGTACATATCCTGCTCATGAATTTTTCTGTTCACTTTGATTTCTAGTAGTCACTTTTAGTATTGTTGCTGTTATATTTTACAGATCTTTGATAGTTATGCGTGAAAGTGCATCAGCTACGAAATTGTCTTTTCCCTTTAGATACTCGACTGTAAAGTCGTACTCCTCTTATTCTAGCCGCATGCGTATCAATTTTGATCTTGGATTGACCATTTCTTTCCATTTGAACCTGGGAGTGACTTCTTGGGATACAGACGGTTCTACAATATTATTCATTGCCTTTTAATCTCAATTTTTGTTTTTGGAAGTAATTTGTCGTGATTGATTCGGTTTCTAATCCGAATACATCACTATACTTGGTGCAAAAATCGACTAAAGGCGATTCTAGTTGAGTTGTTCTAGTTGAGCTTTGACTGTGTATTTTCTTAAATTTTGACTTGTTTGAATAACTTCGTAATTCGAAAGTGGTTCATATTTTAGATTTGGACGACTTCTGATATTGGTTACTTATTTTTTTTTTTTTCTGATTTACATATTTACATGGGAGAACAGTGTACCGTTACTATTTTGGGGCAACTTAATCTAGTCGGAATTTTTTATTTTTTTTTTTTGCTAGCAATGCATACTAACTTAGGTTTAAACATAATAGAATTAAACTGAGGAACGCTATTTCATTTGGGTTTCATACACGTTTAGGTCAACACCCGGTCCAGCAGGTCTTGAGTATGGCGACGTCTAAGTCTTCTTCTCGGGAAAGCAGTTCGGTGGGCTGCGACCCTTAGTCTCCTAGCCAGAATGTTCTGATCTTGGTGGTAAAAGAATTGAATTATTACCAGAACTGAATGTTATTGGAACATTAATCGGATAAGTTAGAATATTTGGTCTGATTATGAACTAGTCATTCATGGTTCACAATCCAATTTACAGTTGAATTTTTTCATGAAATGTATGCCTATTATTGTAAAATTTGAATTACCAAAATGAAATTCAAATAAGATATCTGTCTGTCAATAGCTCAATTTGAATTAGACCATTGGACTTGATAATTCCTTGTCCAATACCCTGAAAGTTTATTAAATTATCCTTTTGTTATGTCTGTAAAGCTATCTGAGTTTCTTTTAAATGTGGAAATAGTATCAAGCAAATATATACGCTTGATATATATCAGTTACTACATTTTTGAATAATACAAACAATCTTATGTGTGTGATACACAGAAGAGAGAGTTCTCAGAGAGAGTGTAGACGTGTTTTTTTTTGTGCTCCGCAATTATTGCATTTATTTTTGTTTTGAAGCCGAATTGTTTTTTTTTTGCTTGTGCTTTTCTTTTTTTCTTTTGGCTTAATATAACAAAGTTGTGTTTTGTGCATAGAAATATCTGTTCGACAGTAAGTGCTTTTGTATTTTGAATTTTGCATTTTGCAGCGTCTGTTGCTGCATTTTCATTATTTGTTTTTGTTTCGTTTTCTTGTCTCTTGCTTTTTGGCGGTTCCCAACTTTACACTTCTTTGTGTGTGTATTACAGTCAGCAGTGCGCTCAATAATTTTCGTGTTGTTGGATTTTGGGCCTAATTCGTTTTGCTCCCATACGTAAACCTCTCTTGAGTTTCACTCATTTTTAATCTCTGTGCTTTCTCTCGCTTACGTCTTTTTAAACTCATTTTTGCGCTCTCGCAATTATAGTTTGTCTAATTGCTTTGGTTTGACCCCTGTTGTCAATTATGTCGTGCTGCAAAAAATCTTGCACTTTTCGTCAAGCTGCTGATACCGCACTGCCTCAATTTATTAATTGTTGGCTGTGTGATAATCTTATGCATGCTAAATGTGCTGGTCTTACAGGACGCGAATGCGACCGTATAACCGCAACTTCCAAAGTTGGTAATGGCGGTTTAAATTGGTCCTGCCCTAATTGTTTGGAAAAACAATTTTCTTTCTCTAAAATGTATAACATTATGAGAAATGATTTTCAAAAATTGAAAAAGGCTGCTAAGCAGCTGACTAGCGATTTTGAAGCTAGCAGTGGAAGACTTAGTGAATTCAATTTCGACTTTTCTCCAATGACACAATTGGAGAAGCAGTCATTGTCTGTTCAGCCTCCTTTACTCCCTGTCCGGTCTCCTCCAACAGCCCCTGTGCCTTTGGTTGATCAGCCAGGCGTATCTTTGCCTCCAAATAATAATCGCGATATTACATCTTTTCCATCGGATATTGATGGAGCAATTGAGCCTAGTTCTTTACCCGGCCCTAGCAAAAGAATGATACTGTTGAATTCCGACTTGTGCCGAATAAGAAAGTTAAGGCTTCAACGAAAGTTGTGAGCCCCATACGTGATTCTCAGCAAATTCCGGCTGCCCCCACATTAACGGTTGTTGCTCCGCGCAAACAAGTTTTTGTGTTAAGGCTTTCGGCAGATACGACTGTGGAATCAATATCTGCCTATATTTCAAGCAAATCCGCTGCCACTGTATTTATTTCTAAGTTTAATTTCTCGTCTCCTCGTGAAATTGCTTCCTTTAAAATTGGTGTGCCGATGGAATTGTTCTCAACTATATGTGATCCCAAATTTTGGCCACCACATATAGTTGTTCATGAATTCAAGGCTAAGAATCGGAATCGGCCATTGCCTGTTTCGATCAAAACCACAGTGGTACCAACTACTTCAAATATGGTACCAAAAAACTAGATCATACTCCTAATCAGGTCTCTATAATTTATCAAAATGTTAGAGGCCTTAGGAGTAAAATTAAGAACATGTTTTTAAATAGCTTTTCTTGTCAAAATGACATTATAGCCTTTACAGAAACGTGGTTAAATCCCTCAATTTATAACAGTGAAATTTTTTCAAGTAACTTCACTGCTTATAGACTTGATCGCTCGGACCGGAATGGGGGAGGTGTTCTTATCGCAGTTAACACTTCTTTCCATTCTGAACCGTTTAATTTTACGTCGCTCCATCATGCTGAAATTGTTGGTGTCAAAGTCACTGTACCAACATGTTCGCTATATGTGACCTGCTCGTACATTGCCCCCTCTTCTGATTTGCAAGTTTATATTGATCATCTAAACTGTATTAAAGAAGTCTTCGAATTTGTTCAAGATACTGACCTATTTGTGGTGTTAGGTGATTTCAATATTCCGAAAACTACTTGGTCTTTATTTTCTGATTCAAATTATTTTACTCCATCAAATCAACATGATTTTTTTGATGGAATGTTCGACCTCTCTTTGTTTCAAATGAACTCAGTCTCAAATCATTTGAACCGACTACTTGATCTTGTATTCATTAATGATAACTCCATTATTAATGTTTCTAGATCTTCTCCAATGTCTGTGCCGGAGGATAGCTACCATCCTACATTAGAGTTAACTTTGTCCCTATTTATTTCACCTGGTCTTTCCTCTTCTCCAAACCCTTCTACTTTTCGTCGTTGCTATCATAAATGTAATTTTAAATTACTCAATGATTTAATTAGTGCAGCCGATTGGTCCATTCTATATGACTCGGTTGACATCAATTTTGCAACTAGTTTTTTTTATGACACTCTAAATTCTATTTTAGATGTTTGTGTGCCTACTTGTGCTGTTTCACCACCTTCAAACAAGCCCCCTTGGTTTTCTCGAAGACTGTGTTCTTTAAAAAACATTAAGTCTAAATATTTTAAAAAATTTAAAAAATCTGGTGCGAATGTGGACTTTTCTAAATACTCTATAGCAAAGTCAAAATTCCACCTTCTGAATTCTCAATGTTACGAGAACTATTTATTTCGATGCAAAAGTCAATTTGTTCGGGACCCTAAACAATTTTATTCGTTTGTGAACTCGAAGCGTAAATCTTCTTGTTTGCCAAACACATTTTTTTATGGTCTGGATGAAGCTAGCAATGATTCTGATGCATCTGATCTCTTTGCTAATTTCTTCCAATCCACCTATTCGGCTTGTAGTCCCTATAATATGTCATACCCATATTATATTTCCTCACTAAATTGTGTTATTTCTCCTACTGTAAGCCTTGATTCCCTTTCATCTGCCATTGGCAGTTTAAAATCCTCTTTCTCCCCTGGGCCGGACAACATCCCTAGTTGTATTATTAAGGAGTGCAGTGGTTCCCTTGCGTTTCCATTGCTGAAGCTCTTTAACCTGTCTTTGGAAACATGTGTTTTTCCATATAGTTGGAAAGAATCTTATATCATTCCTCTCCACAAAAAAGGTGGCAGGTCTGATATTTCCAATTACAGGGGTATAGCAAAATTATCTGCTATACCAAAATTATTTGAAAAAATAATTACCTTGACTTTGCAACATTTTTGCAAATCAATTTTATCTCCGACTCAGCATGGATTTGTACAGAGTCGGTCAACTGCAACCAATTTACTTGAGTTTTCCTCTTTGATAAATGATGGGTTTCTTGACAAAATGCAAACTGATGTAATTTACACCGACTTCAGTAAAGCATTTGATTCTGTTCATCATGAAATCCTTCTTTTAAAGTTAGACCTAATTGGATTCCCTCCCCCACTGTTGTCCTGGATTTCGTCTTATTTAAAAGATCGAACTCAAAGAGTTTTGCTTAGAGCATCCAAATCGAAACTCGTTTATGTTTCTTCGGGTGTACCGCAAGGTAGTCATCTCGGTCCATTACTCTTTACTCTTTTCATTAATGACCTTCCGTCTTTAATATCTTACTCTCAGATACTTATGTATGCTGATGATGTAAAACTTTTCCTGTCTTATGCTGACTCAGCCCATCACCTACGCCTGCAACAAGACTTTAATTCTATGCAGCTGTGGTGTGATGTTAATCATTTACATTTAAATTCCTCTAAATGTATGATTATGACTTTTAGTCGATCAAGACCCCAGCTTGTTAATTATTCAATTAACAGTATTCCTTTGAAACGTATTTTTGTAATCAAAGATCTTGGTGTACTCTTTGACTCCAAATTATGTTTCAACAATCATATTTCGATCATAGTAAATGAAGCCAAAGGTGTTCTAGGGTTCATTAAACGTTGGTCAAAAGAGTTTAATGATCCTTTTATAACCAAACTTCTTTACATTTCCCTTGTTCGGCCAATCCTTGAGTACTGCTCTTGTATTTGGTCTCCTCAGCATAAGAACAAACAGGACCGCATCGAGTCTGTCCAAAAACAGTTCTTAATCTTTGCTTTACGTGGATTGAATTGGGACCCCATTTTACGTTTTCCATCTTACTCCAGTAGGCTTCTGCTCCTTGATCTTCCATCATTAATCAATCGTAGAACTTCCCTTGGAGTTATTTTTCTACATAAGTTGATTATTGGTGACATAGACTCCGTCTTTCTTTTAGGGCGTCTCAAGTTCTCTGTTCCTGGGAGACCAACCAGGTACTTTCGCCCCTTGCATTTAACTATGTGCACAACAGATTATTCTTTGCACAATTCGTTTCATGTCCTCTGCCTGCACTACAATCAATTTTATAGCGTCATCTCATCTGAACTCTCTCTTCCTATAATTAAATCCTTGCTTTCAGCTCACCTTCGGGAAATCACTGACAATGCCTCGCTATGAGTAGGGGCATAGCCGGCCGGACTGGCTATAATCTCCCCCATCGTTATCAGTGATTTCCCAACTGGATTCGCTATGTATTTTCTATTTTTATATTTTTACTCTACTAATTTTAAAACATATAATTTATTTTTTTTAAGTTTTCTATTAACAAAACCTTTTTAATTATTTATACCAATAACATCACTGACTACATTTAGCTGTGATCTGGGGCATAGCTAGCCGGTCGGGCAAATAAAATTCCCCCAACGTGTCGGTGCTGTTATTGGGGTATTCATTGGTGTAATTTTTATCTAGGCTTTCTATTTATACCTTGTTTAAAGCTTATTTTTACTTTTTTAATTTTAAATAATATTTTTTGTTCTCGTTGACACTCGTCTTGTCAACATTATCATAAATAAATAATAAATAAATAATACCCTACCTTACCCTACCCCTCTTGCACGGTCGGGAGATGTCCACCGAGCACAGCTAATTCCAATCCCTCGGCTTCCGCATGGGACAAGCGCTGTCCTCCCGGCGGAAGCCATAACGTCAGATCTACGGCATGGGCGGGGGATGTCCCCTGTGCCGTGGGCATCCCTCACCTCATGCGCGGGCGGGCGTTGTTCCCCGCTCTGCGGCGATTCCGTCATCTTTCTACAAGGTCGGGCGATGTCCTCCGAGCACGAAGAAATCTCCACTAACCCGCACCCCGCGTCAGTGTTTTCCCCTTCCCCAATGCCCCTCCGGCACTTGCACTCCACACCGACAGAAGCCACCAGACGGCGGCGGTCCTCTCACCCAGTAGGTTCCAGAAAAATATACAAATTATTCATGGAAGGTCCTGCCAGCGATTGAGAGTTGTACCTTGGCCAGCGAACTTCCTTACAAATGGGGCTCAAGCAGGGACCCTGGGGATAAAAAAATTATAAATTTAAAAGACTTTCACCCTTCGTGGCCTAAACCAAGCCACAGATATTAAAACTACACCCTGTAAAACTACATGAACTAAAACTACACCCGATGAAACTACATAACTAAAACTACAACCAGTAAAACTACATAACCAAAAGTACACACAGTAAAGCTACATAAAGTCAAAGTAAAACTACAAGATTTACTAGGATTTACTACTACGAGAATTAACAGGATTTACTACTAAGAGAATTACAAGGTTTTACTACTACGAGAATTACTAGGATTTACTACTACGAGAATTACAAGGATTTACTACTACGAGAATTACAAGGATTTACTACTAAGAGAATTACTAGGATTTACTACTACGAGAATTACCAGGATTTACTACTACGAGAATTACAAGGATTTACTACTACGAGAATTACAAGGATTTACTACTACGAGTTGTTGATTCAGACGGATACACAGAATCCAAAAAACTCGAACGAAACTCGAACGCACCTACGAAAATTTGTTACCCGACTACCGGCTCGCAACAAAGCGTCGGGAGTTCCAAACGCTGGAGGAACTAACTAATCTGGTGGTCACTTATGAGGAGCTCCGGGAGATGGCCTGGAAAATGAATAGCCAATCTCTCGCCGAATCGGGGAACTGTGTTCCCAGGCAAATGAGCCAAGCTCCACGGAGGGAAGAGGCTGCGCACCAGATGGCGACTGAGGAGCAGGGGTATATCACGAACCCACGTAGCTCATGCTCAATGTGCGGAGAACTGCGCGGGCATTGTTCTGCTGGGACTGCGGACGACGCGGGACTGCCGACGACACTAGTTGGGAAACGAACTACGGGATCCGGCGGAGATGACGCACCCGCAGTCCCGGCGGTAGGAAACACAGCTGCATTGCGCATCGAGGGAAGCTGTATTGTCGCCACAATCGGCATTGGGATGAGTACGCGGACGGCGACCATCGACACAGGGGCATCGCGCATCTTCATCAGCAGTCAAGCGGTGCGAAAGTTGGGGTTACCTCTGGGAAACCGGGAAATCTGCACCCAAGTCACCATGGCAGATGGCCATAGGTTAGCGGTGACACAGACTGTCAAGGTCGACATAAAGTTGGCCAATCGGAGTACTCCCATGCAGCTTTGGTGCTACAGACGATCAATGACAATCTCATTTTGGGAATGGACTTCCTAAACGCTGTCAGGGCCACTATACGGCTCGGCCCGATCACCCTGGAACTCGGGAGAGACGTCGAACCCAAGGCAAGGGATGGTGGAGAACCCGTCATACCCGTCGGGCATATTGCATTCTGGTCAGGAAGTGGGAATGGCGAGAACCACATTAGTTGGCATTCGAGGAGCTAAGACACGGCTAACGGAGGCTCCGGTAGTCGTTTGACAGACTTCAGGGTGCGGTTCTTTTTGCGCGTACAGAATAGGGGCAGCATTGACTCAAACCTTCGAGGGACAAGATCGAGTGGTAACGTACGTGAGTCGGCGGTTAAATAAGGCTTATGAGAACTATTCACCGATGGAGAAGGAATGCTTAGCGATCGTATGGGCAATACGTAAACTACGATGCTACCTGGAGGGGTATCATTTTGATTATCACCTAGCGATCAAGTGGATAAATTCCATTGAGAGCCCCTCTAGACGCATCGCCCGCTGGATGCTAGAGCTACAGCAGTACCGCTTCGACGTCCATTATCGTTGAGGGAAACTGAATGTCGTGGCAAACACTCTGTCCCGTCAACCAGCCGAGACCCTGCACACCGCCAAGGAAGAATCGGACACGTGCCAGTGGTTGACCCAGCAAAAGACCAGAGTCAGGGAGTGCCGGGGGAATTTCCCAGACCATGTCATCGAGAATGGTCAATGGTCGACCAATGGAGGAAGAATATCGCCCCGGGAAGCTGTGCATTCCGAGGTAGAGTCGAGAAAGGGTGCTGAGGGAATGCCATGATCAGCCAGCGTCGGGTCCGCTGGGCGTACGAAAGACCCCAACAAGGGTGATGCAGCGATACCACTGGCCGGGTGTTTGTCGGGATGTCGCGCGGTATGTACGCCGGTGTGAGACCTGCCAGAAATTCAAGGTTAGGTAACTACGGCCGGCAGGAAAGATGCTCCCCCGGCAAGTCAAACAGCTATTCCAACTAGTGTGCGCGGACTTCGTGGGACCATTAGCCCGATCGAAACAGGGAAACACGATGTTGCCGGTTTGAATCGACCACTGTACCAAGTGGGTAGAGTTGGCCCTAGTCAGACGGGCAACCGCTTCCACGTTACGACGCGCGTTTCGGGAACGCATCTTGGGCCGCTTCGGAGTACCGAGTAAATTCGTCTGTGACAACGGTACCCAGTTCACGAGCGGGGAATTCAAATCGTTCATACAACAGCAAGGGACGGAGATCCAGTACACGGCCCCGTACAGCCCACAGCAAAAACCCGACGGAACGGGCTAACCGGACGATCAAGACAATGATCGCCAATACCTGGGACCACAACAAAATGTGTGGGACGAGCTGATCCCCGAAATGAACTCCAGTATCTCGGACTCAACAGGCTACACTCCGGCGTTCCTGGTTAAGAGTCGCGAACTCCGCTTGCCAGGGGCGGTGTATGAGGAGGTCACCCCGGGACATAGCGGTACCAGAAAAAGGACCGCTGATGAGGGATATCTTCGAGCTGGCTCACAGAAACAGATTGCGAGCATCGGAGGACCAACGGAGGTATTACAATCTGAGAAGACGGGATTGGCAGCCAACGGTGGGAAAGCACCAAGGTTTGATGGACCCTGAACGGTGGTTAAGTTTGTGTCCGACTGCAGTAGATCGGCAGTCGGCAGCGCAGGACAGCAAATATCGCCGATTTGAAGGAGTATCACAAAGGGGACCACCAAGACGGCGCCGAGGAGGCGAACCCACGGGGAGATAGAGCCGGTAGAGAGACCACGGGAGCAGCTGAGCTGAACTATGAGCAGCCAAGACAGGCACCATTAGTTCAGAGCAGGCAAGCCAACGAACCTGAGTCGGCCAACCCGAGACATACACCCCCAGCAAACTCACCACGCCAGCAGCGACAGCATTAGGCAGCGTTGACCGACACATTTGTTCAACGACAGCCGACGCCAGCAGACCTAGAAGAGGAGACATAACCCAACCAGCAACCAACTGTTTAGAATACCTGTCTTCTTCAATCAACTCAGAATGGACCCACGGCCGTTGACCCTCCGTGGCCTGCGGGCGGGAGACGGTGCTCCGTGACCGGAACCTGAAGAGGAGCCGGCAGGCGAAGCCGTACCAATACCTCCACGTTGGCCCCAGACCCACTTGGCAGTCGACAGAATGGGGTTGATCAAGTCCTCCAGACAGGCGACATTGTGGTCCGGAGAAGTCCGAAGAGCGCCTTGCTCACGACGCGACTTCACGGACCGGATTCCGTACTCGGCGGGGAATCAGCAGATTGGGTCTCTGCATCGCCTGAGTGGCGAGTGCTGATGCCACACCAGCGGACACCACGGGCCACGGACCACTGCCAAGACTAGGGCGCCGCAAGACCTTGATCCATCTGGACGGAGAAATCTTCCGAATCCGGCAGAATGCTATCCAATGCCTGACCGGGAGAAGGGGGGTATAATGAATCACATAACAGCCACCCACCCATCTCCACATCACCAATCTCCACCAAACACCATAGACACCCGACACCCACTCCACCGAACCCATCGCACACACACGACGGCGCAGCGGAGCACGAGCACGAAAGCGGGCAGACCCACCAAATCGCCAACTCACCGCGAGCCGAAGCCGGGGCGCAGGCGCCCAGCTATAGCGAGTACGCGCGACAGCGATGTAAGCCATCAGCGGCAATGTGCATTCGGCTTAAGAGAGCATACCACGGCCGAGCGGAAAGCCACCACGAACAAGAGGCCGATGCAGCAAGACAAAGCGAGCAGCACGAGCACTTCAGGCACTTAACTGCAGGACTGGACGTGCGCGCATGTAGCGCGTCATAGCAGGGAACGGCCAGTCGACGGCACGTGCTGGAGTGAGCAGACGTGAGCGCAGGAGCGCGCATAAGCGCCCGGCATTCGCCTAGAGGCAGAGTATAGGACTCGGCGCAGGCCTCGCCGCGAACGCAACGGCATGTTTCCGTGAAATCTCAAGAAAATCAACCAATGTATGGCAATTGGGAAAATAAATTAAAAGAAACCAACATCAAAGTGCAGTGCGTTCTATTCTTATGTGTGTGATACCCTTCCTTACCCTACGAATCTTGCACGATCGGGCGGTCGCGCGATGTCCACCGAGCAGAGATAATTCCAATCCCCAGGCTTCCGCACGAAACGGGCGCGATCATCATCGGTGGGCGTCCCCTGTGCGTGGGCAGCCCTCACCTCATGCGCGGGCGGGCGCTGTCCCTAGCGCTGCGGCGATTCCGTCATCTTTCTGTAAGGTCGGGCGACGTCATCCCCTTACCCGCACCCCACGTCAGTGTTTTCCCTTACCCCCAATACCCCCTTTCTGTGCGCTTACTCCACGCCGGCATGAGCCTCAACCACCAGTCAGCGACGGCCCTCTCACCCAGTAGCTCCCAGAAAAATCTACAAATTATTTGTGGAAGGCGACTGAGAGTTGTACCTTGGCCAGCGAACTTCCTTGTAAGCTTTCTTATCATTTCCTGTATTCAAGTCTCATTTTGGACTTTGAACAGTATTGTGCCAATTATTTTTAGTTTAATAACTTCAACGGCTAGATCTTCTTAATCTTCTTTTTTTCTTTCAGTTATTTTCGAAGCTGTTAGAAAGCATTGAAGAGACAATTCAGTACCATGAAACTCAGGGATTGAAGCTGAAACTTGCGTCAAATATTTCCGGTCTTTGGCAACTTGATCCATTTTGTCGTTAAACTTTACCGTTTCGAAAAAATGAAGAAAAATTCTATATTATAAAATAATATAATTATATAGATTGCTCAAAAATGATATATATCCAATTGTTGGGGGCGTGGCAAATCAGAAAAAGCTGTATCTATATCCTTTGCAATTGCAAGGGTATAACGAAACTTCGGCATGGCCGAAGTTAGCTCATCCCTCTAGATTTCATTAGATTGCAACGGTGTTCATCCGATTGCTCATATGCGGTGTTGATGCTGTATTTAATCTGAAAGTACCAAGTGTTCCGCACTTGTCACGGTCCCCTTGTAGTAAGATAGTTATTCGTTGAATAAATCGAATGGATAATAGAATTATATGATTCGTTCTGTAGTTTTAGATCGAACGAGCTTATGATTTATTTGTATATGTTTCTTACCGTAAAGTACATAGTGTTCTTATATATAAAGAGTTCTGCTTTTCTCTGTCATTTTCGATCTCTTCGAACTCATCGGCGAGCAGCATCAGTTCTATCAGGCTGCGGAACTGGTACAGCCGAGCGTATGCAAGTAAGTCGGGGAGGCTGTTGTTGTAGATATATTTGAGCTCTCGTTCCGCTGCGTAACGTAGTGGGCGCATTAGCGTCTGCATCTCCACAATATATATCTTAAACGGCTCTCCCATAGCCTGTCGTCTCCGAGTCACTTCGTCTTTCAAATTTTCGAAGTAATCTAGTGGTAAGAAGTACTCCTGATGTCTATTGTTGGCTATTACCATTTTAACGCCATACCTTTCAGCACTTCCGGCATAGCTCTCGGGACCAGGTCCAGCTCTAGGCCGTATGTCTCAGCCGACCATTTCACCTGTTCCAAAAACTCCAGTGGCTTCGTTGTTCCATCGAATCGGAACCCACACTTTCGCACCTGCTTAGCCACCTTAGGATATTCGGGTACCGTTGGAATCGCCCCCCGTGTCGTCACCTCAGTCTGTGGAGTGGAGGTGGCTCCCCAGTGTCTCTGTTGCCGATCCTGTTGGCGCGTGGCCGCACTCGTCGATGGTATACTGAGTCTCGCCATGTTGTCCATGCCGTCTATCTCCTTGCCCTCTTCCTCTACTGCTACGGTAGGCACTTCCTCTCTTGCAGGCGAGATTCGGCCATGGAGGTTGACGAGCTGAGAGAATATGGGATTCGTCCTTCATTTGTCATTACCCATTCGCCACACTGTCTCCGCAGTGCTTCGAGTGTGCCCGACAGGCTCAAGCCAAACTTGCTGCCATATCGCAGCACATCCTATTTTTTTAGGTTATATACCCACGCTCGTACCATTTTTATCACTTTCGATGTTTTTCACTTTTATTACTATCGCAAGTTCCCCAAGTTGGGCGCCAGTTGTAACGAACCTTCGGTTATTCCGAGTTCAAGCCGGGCTGACTTCAGTTGACTGTGTGTTCGTGCCAACAATATTTGTATTTGTAGGCACCTGTTATACTAATAAGTCTTTTATGGTCTTAAGTTTGAGCGGTATATTTTGTACTTCGTTGTGCTTATGTTTAATGTATTGTTCAAAATTTTTTATTGTACTGCCTGAGGTACTCCAGCTATCCGCAAGGACTCGCCTCATACGTATTCGCAAGAGACGGTGTACTCACTCCGAGTACGCACAGCTACACCGTAAATAATGCTAATTCTGCCCACCAATGTCCTGTCTTGGTGGCAGTTGTTGCTGAAGGGTCTTCGAGCGTGATGTCCTGTGTTGTCCTTTCAGGTCACTCGATGTCCTTGAGTATCCCTCGATGTCCTTCGCTGACCAATTTTTCGTTGGCACTTTGCGTTTTGACTTGCACTTTTACGTCTTTCCACTTTCTCAGCTGCATTTCCTTTTTATATGCCAGCGGCAGGCCCTGCTTCGTGCTGGAACGGGGCCATTGCTGAATAGCCGAGTGCGACAGAGAGCCACTCCAGTGTGTCTGTGTCGCGTTCTTCGTTACGGTGTTTACACCAACCGTTATGGAGTTTGCTGTGAGGAGCTGGGCCCCTATATACATATGCCTAAATATATATATAATTCCCCGGCCTATAATTGCTCCTCACACTCCCCTCTTCCTTAGGGAAAATCACGATGCCTTCGTGTCTTGAATCTTCGCGCCAAAGTGTCGCGCAAGCGTCCGCTTGCTAGCAGTGCAGTGACGCATTTCTGCGCCTGCTGTTAACAGCAAGAAGTGCTGTGATGCATTTGGGCGCCCGACTCACTTTCGCGTTCTGTTAGCAGCAAGCCGCTGTTAAGTGTGATCTGCTATTAACAGCGATCCGCTGTTGCTGCAATCAGCTGTTTGCGCAACCACGTTGTGTGCAAAAGGTAAGCATGGTTCCATATTCTTCATGTAGCATGTTTGGTATTGTTCTGACATACGCCAAACCTAGCGTAATATATTCTACAATATAACATAGTGACACTTTGTCGTTATGTATACATAACGCAAACACATGATCATACAGTGCAATTGTAATCCGATCGGCCACTTATGTGTCGACCGATCAAGGCGCGTGGGAATTGCCGAGTATGCACTTTGCCTCTTAGCGAGCTAGTGATTGCCTTATATATGTGATATGTGTATATGTCTTATGTATATACATATATACATGATACATGCTCTTGCATTATATAAGAAGACTATGTATTTTAGGCTAAGCAATATATTTGAATAAAGAATAAGATCATTCGTTCAAAACCAACAGAACGACGCATACGCTTCTGTTTTCACTTGTAAAGTTATCCAGCGACATTACATTCACTCCGTGTGAAAAATATTACCCCTTTTTCTCTTTTATACTTTCAGGTTCGCCGCCTCGCCCCTTTCACCACGCAGTGAGTACACGAAGTATTTGCGCCACTCAATTTTTAATTACTTCTCTTTCTTTTCTTTCTCCTTACCCTTCCCCTCCTCGTACCTGTTTGTATACTGGCTACCCGTGCGCAGGTAGCGCACGAGTTATCTTATCAGTCACGCCACCAGCCAAACCACCAAGATCCAATATATAAAACATATATGCACATACGTGCATATATAACAACTCTGTACATGAGTATATGAGTACAAACATATGCAGACATATGTACAGATCAACAACACATAGATCCACTTAAGTTCAGAGTACATTGTACTACATTGTACACATGAATACACATGAACTATATACATATACATATATATATACAGTTTGACACGAAAGTGTTTTCACAAAGTCAAATTTCTACATTATTTTACTTTAAGGCTTAAAAGAACATGGTTTGGTTAAGATTTTAATATTTTTTTGTTGCAGCTAGTTACTTAATCAATTATCTTTTATAATTAGTTAATAAAAATTCAAAACTTATTCATGTTGCTTAGATATATAACAAAAACAAAAAAGTGAATTAAATTCAAGTGACACGAAAGTGTTTGAACAAACGTTACTTCTAGTTTCTGCTTATCGCGTTATTCGCAATAACCGTTGTTTTCGGAATTTTGCGTACACAGATTTGTTGCTAATGCAATTTTTTGAACAATTTAATCACTTTTCGTTTGAGTTGATGTAGATTAGACACAGATTTGAGAACATTAAAAATGCCTGGAAAACGTTTATCGTTTGATATGATTCAGTTGGTTTACTATAACCATTCCATTGGGAAAACGGTCCCGCAGATTGCAGAAATGTTCGCAATTTCGAGGAGAACCGTCTACAATATTTTAAGTCGCGCAGAAAATGAGGGAAGACTGCAAACGATGCCTCCAACTGGACGACCTTGCGCTTTAAATGATAGTTCCGACCGGATTATGACCCGAAAAATCCACAAAATTCCGACTATTTCGACCTGAACGCTTGCCAGTGAGCTCCAAGAAGAATGTGCAATTAAAATTTCTCGGGAAAGTGTTCACAGAGCCTTGAAAAGGAATGACTTTTCATCCAGAGCTGCGCGGAAAAAACCGTTGATGTCGGCTGATCACATAAATAGACGCCTAACATTCGAAAGAATGCTCGTAGGACAGCCAGACTCATATTGGGATGAAGCTATATTTTGCGATGAGACCAAAATGATGCTTTATTACAATAACGGACCCAGCAGAGTGTGGTGCAAGCCGTTAAAAGCACTTGAAAGAAAAAATATAATTCCAACAGTAAAGTTTGGAAAACTTTCGGTGATGGTGTGGGGGTGCATCTCAAACAAAGGGGTGGGCGACTTGTGCTTTATTGAAAACACAATGGATGCTAAACAATATTTAGACATTTTACGCAAACATTTGGTAGCCAGTGCCCACAAATTTGAGTTTGTTAGGGAGGGTAAGCCAACATTCAAGTTCTACCAAGACAATGATCCGAAGCATAAGGCCAACACAGTAAGGTGCTGGCTACTTTATAATTGTAAAACGGTGCTCGATACTCCCGCTCAGAGTCCAGATCTCAATCCTATCGAGAACTTGTGCCGATCTGAAAAAACGGACAGCTAAGCGACGGCCAACAAATAAAACTGAGCTGAAGGCGTTAATTTTTGAGGAATGGCAGAAAACACCAATTGAATACGTTCAAAAGCTTATCAAATCGATGAATAAACGATTGGAAGCGGTTATTAAAGCCAACGGTGGATATACCAAATACTAATTTTGAATTTAAACTGTTTAAAATAGCTCTATTTAATTTAATTTACTTTTGTGCAAACACTTTCGTGTCACTTGAATTTAATTCACTTTTTTGTTTTTGTTATATATCTAAGCAACATGAATAAGTTTTGAATTTATATTAACTAATTATAGAAGATAATTGATTAAGTAACTAGCTGTAACAAAAAAAAATATTAATATCTTAACCAGACCATGTTTTTTTAAGCCTTAAAGTAAAAAAATGTAGAAATTTGACTATGTGAAAACACTTTCGTGTCAAACTGTATATGTATACCGACCAATAATACATGACCCCACGCAGACGCACAGTACATTGTAACACTTTGTATCCATCGAGCAGCGTCAGCACTTGAACATGATGCAGAACCTAAACATAAGCTGATCTTGCAGTTCTCCCGTTACTGCTTATGTCTAGGTTCTGCATCCTGTTCAAGTGCTGACGCTGCTCGATGGATACAAAGTGTTACAAGTACTCTGAGCTGCGTGGGGTCATGTATTGAGTCGGTATACATATATATATATATATATATATATATATATATGCATAATTATATATATATATGCATATATGTATATAGTTCATGTGTACAATGTAGTACAATGTACTCTCAACTTAAGTGGATCTCTGTGTTGTTGATCTGTACATATGTCTGTATATGTTTGTACTCATATACTCATACGTATGTGCATGTTTTATATATTGGATCTTGGTGGTTTTGCTGGTGGCGTGACTGATAAGGTAACTCGCGCAGAGGGTAATATGTATAGATAAAATATAGAGACGCCATTCAGAAACAAAATAAGACGAATTATTTCAGAACCCGTCTTTAACGAAGAAACAGTAACAAAGATTCTAAAAGCCATCCTTAAGCCGAACAAAATTTGTGCAATGTTTACAACGGACGACATTTTTAAAGTAATTTAACAAGTATATGCAAAATACTTTACCCATAGCCAGCTTTATAAAATTGTGAGATGTACAGTATTCTTGAAAGAAATAGGATCTCCTGAAGATCAACAACAAGAAATCAGAGTGTACCACTTGAATAATAATCATAGAGGAATAGATGAGACCTATGCTCATTTAAAAAGAACAATATACTTTACTCACATGAAACAGAAAATTACACAAACTATTAATAATTTTGACATTTGTCAAACTATGAAATATGACAGACAACCACAAAAAGTTCCATTTCAAGAAACAGAAATGCCCAAATAACCACTCGACATTATACACATGGACATATATACAATTAACCACAATAATGTGTTGACCATAATCGATAAACTATCTAGGTTTGCGACAGGGTATACTATACCAGCAAGAAATAGCATCAATGTTGTAAAATCAGTTAGACACTTTCTATGTACTTTTTGGAATTCCCAAGAAAATTGATATGATCAGGGTGCAGAATTTGCAGGGAATTTGTTTACAGACTTTTGTAAACAATACGGGATTAACAGGCATGTTACATCATTTCAACAATCTTCGAGCAATTCCCCAGTAGAAAGATTTCACTCATCACTAACAGAAATTTATAGAATTATATTCGACAAAAAGAAAAAGGAAAATTCACCATGCATTCATGAAGATATATTATGGGAGGCACTTACTACTTACAACAATGCTATTCATTCAACCACAAATTGTACACCATTCGAATTGTTCTCAGGCAGAACACACTTGTTTCAAAGGACAGTTAACTTTAATAACGAACATGAATATTTACAAGAACTTAACGAGTTCCAGAGAAAATTATACCCGGAGGTAGTTCAAAAACTAACAGAGAAAGTACAAAGACGTACAGCTAATTTAAACAAGACAGAATGGAGCCACCAAAATTATTGACTGATGAAGTTATTTCTCGAAAAGAAAATAGAAGAAACAAACTTACACCCCGTTTTTCACTACACAAAGTTCTTGAAGACAATGGACCTACGTTCATTTCGTCAAAGAATCAAAAAATTCATAAGTCTAAAATAAAACACTCGACAAAAAAACCATATGAAAGACGATTAGGCATATAAAAAATGCTATAAATATAATAAATACATATAAATACTTACAGGTTCTCTTATATAACCGGACTATATGTTAATGTTCAACAATTACACTAAGGAACCCCATTAGTTAAGCTAGAGTTAGGACTTACAAAAATTATCTCTAACTATAAGATATTAGCACACGTTGTACGCATACAGGAATATATCGATAATGTTGATCAATTTAAAACAGCATTGAAGAATTTAAAAACAGTTAAATTTTCCGGAGAAGCTATAGAGATACTAGAGGCCAAGTTGGGGCAATTACAAGAAAAAATAAATATACTAGTACCTAAACAAACGCAGAAGAGGGAGCTGTAAATGGTTTAGGAAGCATCATAAAAGCAATTACGGGAAACATGGATATAGAAGATTCAAACAAGATAGATAAGGAATTTAAGCTTATACAAGAAAACATGATTGATCTAACAAAAAACTTAAATGACCAAACAAATGTTAACAATGAAATAATTATAAGGTTCGGCAATATTACCGAACATATTAACAAAGACCAACCAATAATTAACAATTTCATCAAGAATTATAAAAATGAGATCTATAAAGAACTCAATGATCAACACAATGAAATACATGTTCTACAATACACAAATAGAATAGGATATAACATAGATGTTTTGTATAATCATTTAAGCAACATACTAGAGAGTATCCTATTAACAAAATTAAATATAATTCCTAAGTTCATTTTATCAATTGAAGAAACGGAGAAAATAACAGAAATATTCTCTGAACAGAATATAACAATATTATCTAATGAACATTTATAGAGATTATTGGAAATGGACACATTTGTAAACAAAACTAACGTAATTTTCTATATTAAAATTACAATCTTTGAAATTGAAGAATACAAATTTGCACACATTGTTCCATTACCATTAAATTACACGAGATACTTAAGAGTACCAGAATATATTGCTTATAATAAGAATAATATTAAGCCATTTAAAGAAAAATGTAACAAAATTCATAATCAATACATTTGTAAAAGTCGTTAAGATTGGAATAAACAAAAGGTAACCCCAATTCGTGGCCAACATAACGTATGCGATTAGATGGGAATATCTGCTTTGGAAACCTGCAAGGATTGCTCAATAACAAGTAACGTATTAGAATCATGATGACGTCGAACTTAAACAAGTATCGACCCTATTAGGACTAGAATACCATGGTTTAAAGAGATAAAAATAAACAATATGATCGAAGAACTAAATCTTCAAAGAGTACACATGGCAATATTAAGTGCCAGAACCGGATTCTCAACATTAATGGATAACAGCAAACCACTTGTTAACAATCTACAAGGATTGCATCGGAATAACAACCTTATAATTGTACTTATACTATATGGCGTGGAATATATATAATAATACATCATCAACCAAGAACCACTACAAACCAATTTCGTTCAGACCATACCTTCGAATATAATAATATAATAAAAGGGGGGGGGGGGGGGTTGTTTATATAGTGTTAAATTGAAGTTATATTTGTTGTTAATCAAAAAATCACAAATCTCCACATACAAAAAACCTAAAACAGTGGCAAGAAACCACCAACACCATCTCCAAACGAGCTACCGACTTGTACCTGGCGCAGCCGCAACTTCGAGGGACAAGAAGAAGAGCCTTTGAAGGAACCTACCACCCAAGGATGTGGAAAATTATTTGTTTAATTATGTAAGTTTTTCCTAAGTGAAGTCAGAATAAAGTTTAAACACACAAAAATTAAATTAAATTAAAAAAAAAAAAGAAAGAGAAAACAAAATACAAAATACAAAAATTAATAAAAAAAAAAACAAAATACAAAAACATACAAAAATTAAATTACATTTTTTTAAAAAAAAAAAAAAGATATGAAACACAAAAATACAAAAATTAAATAAAAAAAACCAAATACAAAAACATACAAAAAATTAAATTGAAATAAAAAAAAAATATGGAAAACATCCAGAAGAAATGATTAAAATTTATATACAATATATACCTTCGTTGCATTGCTATCTGCGGATCGCGTTAGAGATCATATAGTGATACAAGTTTGTCCACATAATGATTGAACCTACTGTATTGGACAGAGTGAAATGCGATATGCAAATATAGTGCAACATACAAGATGAAATAAATAAAATTGATATGCATTGTTCGCGTCAGCGACGCCCAGCTGATCAGCCAGATCAGCTGATCTGAACCTGACGCTTAGAGCGAGCATTTCCGTCTCCATCTGAGAGCAAGCTTATATAAATAATGCGTTCTAATGCAAGCTTGCGCTCGGCTCGAGTAGCTTAGAGACACTTGAACTTTGTCATAATGTTTGTGCATAAAATAAAAAAATATTGAAAAAAATAAATAAATAAAATAAAGGGAGTGTTTTAGGACGCAACTTCTGCGCATCATAACTTCAAAAAATTATTGTAAACGGACAAATATATAAAAAAAAAAAAAAAAAAAAAAAAAAAAAAAAAAAAATATACAAATATATTATAACAAACTGTGTGTTCATATTGCTGCACACACCCAACAACTAAGAGAGCTGTGCCACCCCGCCACAAACAAACATTATGAATTTTGCAGACACTAACTCACACTTCATCCTTACTACACAAGGATCAACATCAGCAACAATTCTCCAACGATTAAATTATAATTATTACTATAGTATTAAGAACACTACATATACAAAACACACATACACAATTGTATAAAATTAAGTACCAAACTAAAATAGATCATTCATGTCAGCATTAGGTAGGATCAAGAGAGCAGTATCGACAAGAGGTGCAAGACGCACCAACAGTGTACCAGACATCAGGGAAGAAGAGTACCCAATTGACAGCATGTCACTAGACCAGGAAATACCCCCGGCACAAGGCCCTAATCCTGTAGACCAAGACACTATTGGAGGTTTCAAGGTTTTTGACCTTATCGCAACCATTTCAATATACGAGGGAGATAAGGAAGGATTAGGAGATTTTATCGCAAATGTTGAAGAAATTTTAATGCTAATAAGAGGTGCAGATCAATCACCAACTGGGTTAATTGTACTAAGAGCGATACGCAACAAAATTAAGTTTAAAGCTCAGAAAGTATTACGTCTGGCAGGTGTTAGATTAAACTGGGACGAAATTACAAATCTACTGAATGTACATTTCGCGGACAAAAGGACAGAATTTAATTTGATTACTGATTTGGGCAAAATTTACCAGTAGAGATTCTCTCAGAAAGAGTTACTTGCATACAAAGAGCTCTATTAAATGTAGTACAAGAAAATGAAATTAGTCAGACTATAATAGAGACGAAAAGAGAACTGTTCAAGAAACAGTGTCTCGAGACATTAGTACATTAGTCAGAAACAAAGAACCAACAATTATTATTATCACTGTATATGTATATGGCTATTTCCGAAAAACGAATTTATAACAATCAAAGACAGGCTAGGCGATTGAACGAAGTATACGGGCAAACTAACAGACCTGGTAACAATAACAAACCCTCTGAGCAAAGGGGATATCGAAACGAACAAAACAGGGAAAGAAGTCGCTCGAAAGAAAGAAACACAAACAATAGCGACAATGGACAATATCAAAACAATAACAGTAGCACACAACAAGGTGGACAGGCAGGACGTGGAGGAAGAGGAAACTATAGTGGACAGACTAGGACCACAAATTATTCCAAACAATCTTACAATTCAGCAAATCAATCAAGGAGATTTGCATAACATTAACGATAATGAAAATTTTCGGTCAGCAGCCTCAACTACCTACCAGGGTACATAAATAAAGACCAACACGGAACTATGTTACCATATATACTAATAGACTCCTCATTTGGAAAACAACTAAAATTTCTAATAGACACAGGGTCCACATCATCCTTTATTGACCCTAAGTGGATACCACAGCAACACCATATAACCTTATCCGAACATAAATTAATTCGAACTATTACAAACACACACTCCTTAAAGTTAATCTGCATATTGGATTTATTTGATGAGTTTAAGCAAAAAGGCACAGCCCAATTTTTGCTTTTCAAGTTTCATTCATATTTTGACGGATTAATCGGAATTGATTTACTGAGACAATTGAAAGCTAAAGTTGACATAGAAAACTCCACATTACAAACACACACAACTGAATTACCTATATATACGAAGGAAAATAAAATAGTCACAAAACAAGTAATAAAAGAAACGACTAGAAGCATAATACAAGTCCCTGTAGACTTAGAAGAGGGAACATTTTATTGTCAAGAAATACGACTTGACGATGATTTGATTATTTCAAACGGACTGTATTCAGCAAAAAACAATTTTAGCAGTATGGAAATAACCAACTATGACAACAACAAAAAAAACAATTTATTTTGACCAACCATTAGCAGTAACTCAATTTAGAGAAGAGGAACACATAGAAGTAAATTTGGCATTTCAACAAGACATAAGTACATCAAATAGCTTGTTCAATTTTCAAGACAAAGTTAGATCAGCTCATTTAAATTCAGAAGAAAGAAAACTCTTAAAAAATCTCTGTTTAGAATTTGCTGATATATTCTACGACGATAAAAACACAACTATCATTTACAAACAGAGTTAAACATAAGATACCAACGTCTGACGAAATTCCGGTTTATACAAGACCATATAGATATGGCTTTAACGAACGAAAGGAAGTCAAGAGCCAAATTGATAAACTATTATCGCAAAAAATAATCAGACACAGTCACTCGCCATGGAGCGCACCAGTATGGCTAGTACCAAAAAAACTGGACGCATCAGAACAGAGGAAATGGCGTTTAGTTGTAGATTTTAGAAAACTAAACGAAAAGACCATAAAAGACAAATATCCTATGCCAATAATTAACGATGTACTAGATAAAATAGGTAAAGCTAAGTATTTTTCAATACTAGATTTAGCCAGTGGGTATCACCAAATAGAAATGTCCCAGAAAGACATTCAAAAAACTGCATTCTCGGCAGAAGGAGGTCATTTTGAATTCGTTAGAATGCCTTTCGGACTAACTAATGCCCCTGCAACCTTCCAAAGAGTAATGGACTCTTTGTTCGGAGACTTATTAGGTATATACTGTTTAGTATATATGGACGACATTATTGTATTTTCGAAACATATTTCAGAGAATTATAAAGGCAAATTTAAAATTACAGATGGACAAATCAGAATTCTTAAAAAAAGAAATAGAATATTTAGGACATGTAGTAACACCAGAAGGGGTTAAGCCAAACCCATTAAAAATTGAAGCAATCAAAAAATTTCCTTTACCCAAAACTCAGAAAGAGATCAAATCTTTCTTGGGGTTAATGGGTTATTACAGAAAGTTTATTAAAGATTTTGCGAAAATTACAAAACCACTGACCAAACAATTAAAGGGAAAAGCAAAGGTAAATACAGATGAAGAATTCAAAACAACGTTCGAATACTGCAAAACACTTTTATGTAATGACCCAATTTTGATATACCCTGACTTTACAAAACCTTTCATATTAACCACAGACGCGAGTAATGTCGCTTTAGGAGCAGTCTTATCACAGGGAAATTTAGGATCTGATAAACCTGTTTCTTTTGCTAGTAGAACACTAACAGACACAGAAGCAAATTACTCAACGGTCGAAAAAGAAATGCTTGCCATAATCTGGGCAATAAAGTATTTTCGACCATACCTATTTGGGCAAAAATTTAAAATAATAACAGATCATAAACCCTTAACTTGGTTAATGAGTTTTAAAGAACCAAACTCCAAATTAGTAAGGTGGAAACTGAGGTTGTTGGAATATGACTACGAAGTAGTATACAAGAAGGGTTCACAAAACGTTATTGCGGACGCATTAAGCAGGACAATACTGGACGTAAACATGAACGATAGAGAATCAATTGAGGCAACTTGTAGGGACACAATACACTCCGCACAAGAAAATTTAGGGCAATTCATACCGATTTCAGAAAAAACTCTTAATGACTTTAATATACAAATTATCTTAGAGCGAAAAGACATATCCAACAGCAAAATAGAGATGCCATTCAGAAACAAAATAAGACGAGTTATTTCAGAACCCGTCTTTAACGAAGAAACAGTAACAAAGATTCTAAAAGCCATCCTAAAGCCGAACAAAATTTGTGCAATGTTTACAACGGACGACATTTTTAAAGTAATTCAACAAGTATATGCAAAATACTTTGCCCATAGCCAGCTTTATAAAATTGTGAGATGTACAGTATTCTTGAAAGAAATAGGATCTCCTGAAGATCAACAACAAGAAATCAGAGAGTACCACTTGAAATAATAATCATAGAGGGATAGATGAGACCTATGTTCATTTAAAAAGAACAATATACTTTACTCACATGAAACAGAAAATTACACAAAACCATTAATAATTGTGACATTTGTCAAACTATGAGATAAGATAGACAACCACAAAAAGTCCCATTTCAAGAAACAGAAATGCCCAAACAACCACTCGACATTATACACATGGACATATATACAATTAACCACAATAATGTATTGACCATAATCGATAAACTATCTAGGTTTGCGACAGGCTATACCATACCAGCAAGAAATAGCATCAATGTTGTAAAATCGCTTAAACATTTTCTATGTACCTTTGGATTTCCCAAGAAAATTGTATACGATGAGGGTACAGAATTTGCAGGGAATTTGTCTGTAGACTTTTGTAAACAATACGGTATTAACAGGCATTTTACATAATTTCAGCAATCTTCAAGCAATTCCTAAGTAGAAAGGTTTCACTCATCACTAACTAAAATTTATAGAAGTATACTCTACAAAAAGAAAAGAAAAGAAAATTCACCATGCATTCATGAAGATATATGGGAGGCAAGCACTACTTACAACAGCGCTATTCCTTCAGCAACAAATTTTACACCTTTCGAATTGTTCTCAGGCAGAACACACTTGTTTCAAAGGACAGTTAACTTTAATAACGAACATGAATATTTACAAGAACTTAACGAATTCCAGAGAAAATTATACCCGGAGGTAGTTCAAAAACTAACAGAGAAAGTACAAAGACGTACAGCTAATTTAAACAAGAACAGAATGGAGCCACCAAAATTAGTGACTGATGAAGTTATTTTTCGAAAAGAAAATAGAAGAAACAAACTTACACCCCGTTTTTCACTACACAAAGTTCTTGAAGACAATAGACAAAGGACAGCTAGATTTACTAACGAACACGAATATCTGCAAGAACTTAACAAATTCCAGAGAAAGTTATACCCAGAGATAGTTCAGAAACTAAAGGAAAAAGTACAAAGTCGTACAGCTAATTTAAACAAGGATTGAACGGACCCACCAAAATCAGAAATTAACAAAATTATTTTTCGAAAAGAAAATAGAGGAAGCAAACTTACACCCCGTTTTTCACTACACAAAGTTCTTAAAGACAATGGACATCCGTTCAAAAAAAATCACAAATCTAAAATAAAACACTCAACAAAAAATCATACGAAAGACCATTACGCATATAAAAAAAATGCTATACATATATTAATGTAAATAATACATATAAATATTTACAGGTTCTCTTATACTACCGGACAATATGTTAATTTACAATAATTACATCAATGAACCCCCTTAATTAAACTAGAGTTAGGACCTACTAAAATCATACATAACTATCAGATATTAGCACACGTTGTCCGCATACAAGAATGTATTGATAATGTTGATCAATTTGAAAATGTATTAAAGAATTTAAAGACTGTTCAATTTTCAGGAGAAGCTATAGAGATACTAG